>BQNB010125724.1:0-19718 GCA_026074375.1 Tanacetum coccineum | reverse complement strand
TCTTGGTCTTTCGGGTCAATATGTATTTGAAAATATCCAGAAAAACCATCTAGAAAACAATAGTATTCATTTCCCGCTAAACGTTCTAGCATTTGGTCCATAAAAGGTAACGGGAAATGGTCTTTACGAGTGGCATCATTAAGCTTTCGGTAATCAATACAAACTCGCCATCCCGTAACCAACCTAGTGGGTATTAACTCATTTTCTTCGTTTTCAACTACGGTCATGCCACCCTTTTTAGGCACACAATAAACGGGGATCACCCACGGACTATCGGAGATAGGGTAAATCAATCCGGCATCGAGGAGTTTGATAACTTCATTTTTGATAACCTCATGAATTTTCGGATTTACCCTTCTTTGATGTTGAACCGCTGGTTTGAAGTCGTCTTCCATTAAGATTTTGTGAGTACAAAAACTAGGGTCGATACCCTTAATGTCGGAAATCTTCCATGCGATGGCCCGTTTATGTGACTTAAGAACCTTTAAAAGAGCGGCTTTTTCTTCATCTTTTAACTCCTTAGAAATTATGACGAGTAATTTATCGGTTCCTTCTAAAAATACATATTCTAAATGAGATGGTAAATCCTTAAGCTCGAGTTCCGGTGGTTCTTCGATTGAAGGCTTCGTCATAGTAACATCAATTTGCTTAAGGTCATCATTCTTCATCGGAGGGAGAGTCGGAGACACGTCTTCATTTAACAATTTTTCAAGGTAAAGAATGTCTTCCTCCGTGTCGTAATAATCATCATCTAAATTAGAAAGCTCTTCCGGGATACGTAAAAAAGTCTCAATCTCTTCCAAAATGAAATCTCCTCCTTCGAAAGGAGTGAACGAGGGGGAAGTAGAAGCGATGATAGGATCCGAAGGAGTGGATTGCCACTTGACGAACTATCCGAAAATCCGAGCACTTCTTGAGCATACTCCTCACAAGCAACGTCTATGACATTGACTTGATTAATCGTTTTGTAACTACGGGAGTCTCTCGAAGTTTGCCCGACTTTAAACGTAATGGCCTCATCATCGACTCGTAGAGTTAATTCTTCACCATAAACATCGATTAAAGCTCTTGCCGTCCTCAAGAAAGGTCTCCTGAGGATGAGGGGAACCCGAGGATCAACATCGTAATCCACTACAACAAAATCGGCCAGAGAATAAAACTTTCCTACTTTCACAAAAACATCTTCGGCAACACCAACCGGGTGCTTAACCGATCGGTCTGCGAGTTCGAGAATTATTCGAGTCGAAGTGAGTTTCGGGAGCGAAAGCTGCTTCCACACGGAAAGAGGCATTAGATTAATGCTGGCGCCAAGATCGGCCAAGGCTAAGCACTCATCTAGCTCTGAAAAATCACACCGAATTAGAAACTTGCCGGGGTCTCCAAGTTTTTCAAGCAAATTCTTTAGGAGCACCGCCGGACAATTTTTATTTAACGGAGTTTTTGCTAATTCAAACAACTTTTCTTTATTACTTAGAAGACTCTTAAACGTAGAAGCAAACTTCGGCATATGAAGAAGAGCATCCGTGAAGCTAATATCGAAGTGTAATCTTTGAAAGATTTGAAGAAACTTCAACATTTGATTATTAGCTTCTTCACGGAGTTTTTGGTCATTAAGCCTCGAAGATAAGGTATTGATTGGTTAGGTTCAGGCTTTGGAGGCAACATATCGGGCTCCGAAATCGGTCTTGGAAAACTGAAGTTTGGAGACTGTGTTGCGTACTTTATCCTAAAACTTGTTATTTTGCAAAACCTTGTTCCTTGTCGCCTTGGTTTCACGTTCTATCTATCCTTTGGGAGAGAGAAGAGTAGGTGGAATCGTAGGTCCATCATAAAGCAACAACCACTTCGGGTGGTAATAGCTCTCACTCACCGTCACCTCCTCCGGGTTATGCAACGTATTACTAGGAATGATCCGCCCTGAAGGAAATTTTGATTTGCATATTAGTTAATATCATATTGAGTGATTGTTTGATTTTCTATTTTATTGGTTCTTGCATCAATCGTAGATTTGAACTCAATTCGCAATTTCGTTTTCATGTTCGTCATTTAAGTTTGCATTGCTCTTAATGTAGCTTCATTACTCTTCATGTAGCATGTTAACTGTCGTTCGAAGGTCCAACTTGGAGCTTTGCGATAATTCCAGTTACTTGAAAATTCGAGCTTGATAATTATTGTTTCTTGATTCTGAAATTTTTGCCCATCTCCTGATTATTCGGTTAATAGCTTGATAATTCGAGCTTGAAAATTTCGGCGGCTTGAAAAATTCCCCTTGATTTGATCTGTATTGGTTTTTGATTATTCAGTTTATTGAAACAGGGTGGTCGGAGGTAAATATTTCATACGATACTAAGCCAATTATTTTCACTCTTAGTGGTTGGTAGGAATTACCACCCCCCCGAATTAATAGTTTACCCCGTATTTTTTTTGCATAAGCGGCTCTTGAGTGTAGCCATCGGCGGCTTAACTTCGGGCAACATGTAAATCGTAAAGGAATGAGGACCACCACAAGTCTCACATTTTGGATTCACAGATTTGACGTGTATTTGTCTCATTACTTCTACACAATTCTTATTCATTAATTCCAATTGTCGAACAACTTCGGGATTCTCAGTAGAAGTAGTAGAAAAGATATTTCTAGACTTTTCGTCTCGAGTTGCTGTATATCGCCAATGGGTCTTGTTGAGGTGATCGTAGTTTAATCCATAGTTCTCTATACTGCGAGTTCGAAAAAGCAATCGTCGACGATGAGGCTTTGCATAAACGTTCCTCCTGAGTTGCAGCATTGATGGCTGTCCGATCTAAATGAATGTCAAACATGTAAAACGTACCAATTTGTTGTAGACCAAAAGCATTATGTTAGTGGATTTACTCCGATATTATTGACATTTATCAACGCTCCTTATCTACCTCGAATAATGATTCGTGCAGTTTTTACTCAAATTTCGTGATCTCGTTCCTCAACTTATGGTCACCAGATGACAGAAGAGGAAAATATTTCTCTGCAAGAGAGTACACAATTTTCCTCATCAATATTTGATATTCAGCGCAAAGATGTGAATTCGTAATATCCTTGGAGAAGAGGCTGATCATAACCAAGCGATAGTTGCATGATAATCTATATTCAAGGAGAACATAGGAATACGAACAGATAAACGAAGTGTAGCGTTCAATGTGCGAGGCAACCTGTTTCGCGATGTGGTGATCTGATCTGCATATTATATATAATTGAAATTTTCCAAGAATAGACAACAAATATATCTCTTGGCGCCTCGTCAAGCCCGGCCACGGGATATAAATCCGAGAAATTGTACAAGCGTATTGTTTTGAACTTGATGTAACATGTGATTAACGAAGAACCAAGACCGTAAGCTTGAATATAATATCGAGGAGAAAATATGAGTCCGCTCCCTTCCAAAATCCTTATAGAAACGGTTGGCACATATAACAAGCCGCATAATTTTCCAGTCACATGAGCCTAATCAAACCTTATTATCCTAATGATTACAAGAAATTGTATCTTGAGGGTAAATTTTGTTTGTGCATAATTATTGCATTGCCAATTATCTTCATTGGTGCAATGTTAGCTTAGCATCACTAAATAGAACGACGTCTTCACCACAAGCCTAATCCTTTATGGCAATACTACTCCACATTAAAGATCATAGTCAAACATCACAACATGTCAATGTTCATATCCACATACCTGTTTTGCAAAGTACATATTCCGGATAATTACCAATTTGCAGTACAAGTTATTATTAAAGACGGGTCTTTAAATCAGTTGATCGTATATCCTAATAAACCCGAAAGTCCATAGGGTTAAATCTAAAGTGAATGTACAAGCTACTAAAGTATAAAGTACAAAGTAACATAAACATCTCATATGAACATACTACAATTCTCTTCAACGAAAAATAAAAGTCCTTACTAATATCATAATGTACACGTCCATTAATGCAACTATATCCTAAATAGCCTTTAGAACTCCATTTTTTCCAAAGAATCTCGTTAAAAACCATCCAATACAAGTTACAAGCAAGTCATAACTTTCATTTTTATTACAATCCATATTCATCCTTCATATCCATGAAAGTAAATACACGAAATCCCAGTGCGAAAAAACCCTATACCTAACCCTAGTATGAGTACAAAATAACTAAACTAATTGACCCCATTTCTACTGTTTTTATCCATCATAACCCCAAACCAACACTCAAATAAGTTGTAATAACTTAATTTACAACATTACTAATCATATACAATCATCATTTCATCATTTCATTCCAATTATATGCAAAATGAATCGGAGAAACCCTAAACGTTACCCAAAAGAGCATTTGACCGTATTACTTCTTTTTACCCTATTTAAAGACCACCTAACAATCAACCAAGTGCCATTGTAAACTCATAAAATGAGTTTACAATCCGTCATCTATCATTTTCCTAGCAATGTTCAAAAGTTATAAGCCTTGAAAACCCTAATGAACCTATACGTGCCCTAAAATGACCCGCGACCTTGTTAACTCATTTTCGCCCATTTAAAATCCAAACCACTTATCAAATTCTGATAATAACTCATATTACAAGCCTAGTAATCATTAATCCACGCTTATAACAACAATGTGCAAGAATTAGAAGCTTGAAAACACAAAGAAAACCCTAACCGAACCTTTTGGACCCGCGACCCTATTTCTTGCATATTTGACCCATTTTGACAATTTCTTTTGCACAAGCTCCTCAATGACAAGCACCTCTACTCCCTTAAGCAGCTTACTAAGCTCCTTGTACCATTTCTTGGTTGATTAAAGCTCCACATCTCCCCTTTTGTGCCTATGGCAGCCGCGGCAAGCACTTGTCTTTCTCACCATGTTCTAGCCATCTTCTAGCCTATCCAACACATCCTATAGCCCCTCCTAATCACCCTCTAGGTTACCCATGTGTCCTAGATCAGCTTGCTAAGAAATCTTGGCCTCTAAGGGTCCTTTACCTATAAATAGAACCCATAACCCTTCATTCATTCTCATCCCCCACTTCTTCTTTCTATAACCCAATTGAGCAAACATTATCTGCTCCATATGATCCTAGGATCATCCAAGAACATCATTCAAGCAAAGCTTTGAAGATTTGAAGCCCCAAAGTGTATTCTAGGGTATGAAGACTAAAAAGGTTCACCCGATTTCAAACCCGTTTCCAAGCTATAAGCTCAAACACATGTTCTATCATCTTCATACCTGATCCGACCCCCTTATAATGTTCATATGATCCTAAATATACTCTTGTTAAAGTTTCATAACTCAATTCATGCTCATTTTTCATTTTGATCCAAAACCGTACACCCGAAACCCTAATTTTATGTTTTTCTTAAAACTAAATGTTATAATGATTAAATATTGTTATAATCTATCCTTGGATGCTTAGATAATGTTAAATATCAACTTTTTGATTAGTGAAGATTTGAACTTAAAACCCGCGTGTTGCGTATGAAACCCTTATTTTGACATTTTGCCTTCCTAGCTTAACGAATCATTATTTTAAACTTTCGTTATGTTAAACCTTCATATTTTAGCTTATATTAATAAGCTATAACCTGTAAATGTCATTTAGAAACTTAAAATAAGCTTGCATGGCATTTTGGACTTGTTTTACAAAAGTATTCATGCAAGGGGTATATATAGTAACTTTCTTAAATTCTTACTAAAAGACTATAAAATTCTTTTATCAAAGCTTATAACTATAGAGTTCTATTATGGTCACTTTCCAAAGTACAAGGTTTACTTGGTACATTCTTTTAAACCTTGAAGGGCCAATACTCTAAAGTGCAAACCCTCACGGGTATGTTTTGCCATTTTTCTTTTTAAGTCTAAAAATGTTAAATTTTGAAAAAGTATAAAAAAACATGTTCAAACATTTACAAGGACATAACTTTAATTATCGATTACGTGCTTATTATTTTAGATTTTGATCAAAACGCTTAAACCGATTATATCATATCCCCCCCTAACAATACTAATACTAGGGAGCTTCATATTAAGGGTTTCTATCTTGGTATTACGGTTCTGACTGAGTTGTTTGGGTTACGATTTACAGTTTCCTAGATCCTCAACGTTTATCTGAATGACTTCTGAATATGATGGCCCAACGTGATCAATAATTCCAAACTTTCCATCAAACTCATAAAATATTAGACTCTCTGAACCAAAGTTCTAGAGTACAATCTTCCTAGACTTGACAATATTTACTCAGGTTGCATGACGTGGGCGCTATTTACTATCATTTGCTTATATCCACCTTCCTGTTAAGGATTGTGATAAGGTCGTCAGCTTTTCCTTTTGGATTATTTATTAAATACCTATTAGGTGAAGTTAATAACCTCACTTTACTTATTTACAAGGTTTTTTAAACCGCGAGGGGATACATGCTTGGTTCAACATCTCTTTTTTATATCCGTTTATCTTATAACAATGTGATTACTTTTCAAAGACTTAATGAATTCATAACCCCATATTTCCATCTTTTGAATACTTTATAAACCTGTGATACATGCTATAAACCATGAATACAAGTGTTTTCTAAATGTATGCTATCCAGATATGTATGCTATCTAGATATATTATTGCCTATGTACATGAAAATATCTATTTGGGTAATATCTCCCAATATCTCTTTAATATCTCTTTGGATAGTATCTCCCAATATCTCTTTAATATATATTTGGGTAATATCTCTTTAATATCTCTTTGGTTAGTATCTCCCAATATCTCTTTAATATCTCTTTAGGTAGAATCTCCCAATATCTCTTTAATATCTCGTTGGGAAATATCTACCAATATCTCTTTAATATCTCTTTATGTGATTCATGATTTTAGAGTAATAATATTGTTCTCCATGATAATACTGTTCTCCATGATAATAATGTTCTCCATGATAATAAATTCCCTGCTTATATTATTTCCATTATGATAACTTGTATTCAACTATTACATTTCAAACCTATGAATTTCACTCAACCATTGTGTTGACTTTTTAGCATGTTTATCTCAGGTAATTGAGCAACTTATGGCACGGAGTGGCATGGACATGAAGATGGCTAAAACTTGTTATCATTCACATTGTATGTAACTAGATTTTGGGACCTGCCTTTGTAAAACTCTGATTTTAAATGAATGATAACGTATCTTTTGAACAAACGTCTCTTTTGAGTCGTTTTCTATGATTATGATTGTTGTATCCATGAAGTAATACCCTAGATTAGCTTCCGCTGTAATGTTAAAAAATGGGGGTGTTCAGATTTGGTATCTGCGCTTGGTTTTAGAGAAACAAGGTAAAAACTCCTTAACTTAACACATTACTTTTCTTTTCTAGCCATCAAAGTCCTCCGTGCCACTACATTCCGAACAGTATGTAAAGATTACATAATTATTATACTATATTATACATAAATAACCTTATGTTATTTACGATTGAGGTTGTTAACAAAAACGATGTCTTCTCCCAACACTCTTACTTCCAAATTGCGAGGATGTTGTTTCCTATGAATATTCTTAACTATACTTCGGTCTCATCGGATTATTTCCCAACTTCATCAGAAAGCAGTTCTTTTAACTCTTCGGAAGATTCTAGGGACGGTATGATCCCACCAACATTCTCACTTTTCTATAATAATCCATATTTTGGAAGGAGTGCGCGGGGATTGGGCGAGGGTGGGTGGGGGGGGGGGGGGGGGGGCGTGGGGGGGGGGAAAGCTTTATATGCCTAAGAATCACCTATATCACACTAAGATTCTATTTCTCACAAGATATTTTGGTATCTATCTCCGTATTTACCACCATCACTACTATTTGATCCCCGATATTTTTTTGTTCCTGAAGAACTATTACCACCTAAGAAGCAAATCCATTCTTCCTCAACTCGTTATCTAATTCATCTCGGGAATCAAACTTGTAATTTTGGTATCATCATTCTTTCTGAGTTTATTACTCTACCGCTACTTCAATATTTGAAGTAGGAAAAGTTCAATTAAGATGCATCGAAAATCTGAGGGAACAAATCGAGATATTTGAATTACTTAGATGAACTCTCTTTTCACCGCATTGAGAAAATGGAAGAAGGACGTATTAATGATAGAATGATCATACGAAGAAATGGTAACGAACTAAAGACCGAACTTAAGAGAATCCGTACTCAGATTATCAAACTTCAAAAGAAGCAGTTAGGGCAAAAGGATAAGATTGCCTTTGCTCACTACAGAATTTCCTATCTTGACAATATTATTGTGGAGATCCACAGTCGTCACAAACTGATCAGGAAGATCTTTAGGATGTCAACAAACTCTTAGACTATTTATAACTTTATCCTAGCCACGAGATGTGTGGTATAAATAAAAACGTTTGTCAAATCTTGACTATGTACCGTAAAAAGGCAACTTGTTTATACAAAGGAATCCCGTTTCGTACCTTATTTCCAGCTTATTTCTCTTTCATCATCATCTCCATCATTTTGCATCCCACTATCTCGTTTCATCATTATGAATCATACCCTAACTCTAGTGCCTTAAAAATCTAATAATACGCATTACTCTTTAAGCATTTCATGACATCAACATTTTCTTTTTACTACTTTTCAAAACTTGTGATTCATTATTACTACATGTTGTCTTATGTTGATAGAATGCCTCCCATAAAGACGTCAACATCAGTAACCAGCCATACTTTGGCTACCATCAACAACTCATTACTGAGGCATTACTTAGCTCTGACAAGCTCAGCTGCACGTAGAAAGTGCTTGTTAATCCCAACAGTGAACACGACCTACTGGCGATCTCCTGGTAGAAAAAACGAAACTATTACCTTTTCTACTTCAATGGTACGGAAGGAGCAGTTGGCCTCATTCGCTGGTTTGAGCGGACTGAATTAGTATTTTCTCGTAGCAACTGTGCTGAGGAAAACAAAGTGACATTTTCTACCGGTACCTTAACCGATGATTGCCATGTTCCTGGTGGAAAGCATACGCTCTACCTATTGGAATAGTATCAAGCCATCAATTCACTTGGACCGATTGAAAAGGCGCTTAACCATTAAGTATTGCCCTCGAATGGAAGTCAGAAGATTGAAGACGAAACCTTTCGACTTGGTTGTGAAAGGAAATGATCTTAAGACTTTCATTAGGGGATTTCAAGTATTAGCCATCTGTTACCAAAATGGTACAAAAGTGAGAAACTTATGGATGTCTTCATCAATGGCAATTACCTTGAAATATGAAGTAAACGTTTTACTACTCGAAGCCTCAATCTTTGGAGGAAGCCATCAAAATAGCCCATAGGTTAATGGATCAGATAATAAAGATGATTTTGTGCAAGAAGCGATTGATCTAACGAAAGCTTGAGGCTAAGGGAAAACATCATCAACACAATCTATAGAATAACTATAACAATAACAACCGTAACAATGATCACCAGCAGCAGCGGAAGAGGAAGCAAGGAAACCTTCAGGACTTATACTGCCACCAATGGGTATACTGGAAATCGTCCCTTGTGTAAAAGATGCACCCTACATCACATAGGTCCTTGCACTGTCAAAGTGTCAAACTTGCAACAAGATAGGTCATTTAACCAAGAACTGCAGAAACAAAAGACCAACCACTAGAAACAATCTACAAACAATATCCGTAACTTGTAATGCCTGTGGTAAGAAAGGGCATTATGTGAATCAGTGCTCAAAAGCAAACAACATGTCTACAAGAAAGCATACTTAGAGACAAGCTTTCTTTTGTTCACTTTAGGATTTCTACCCTAGAAACAACTCTCGAGGATATTCAAATTTCATCAGAATCTTCTTCAATCTGAAAACCCCAATCATCAAGCTACGATCCTTGTCGTTTATTGCTTTTATCTAGAATCCTATCTCGAGATACGTAGCATAAGTATCAACTCTTTTAGAGTTTCATATGTAAAATTATCCATGAAATAATAAAGTGATGATTCCGTTACATCTTGTTATCTGATGATATCAAAACTCGACATTGTTTTCAAATTCCATCGATTCTATTATGTTCAACTCTGAATACCCTCCTCATACCTTTGAAACATAAATTATTATCCTCGACTATACGGGCGTCAGTACAATTAATATCTCAGTATTTTTCTTACCTTTCATGATCATATCATTTTCTACACATTACCGTTTCGATATCATGTTTTTATGCTTAGGTAAGACGATTTATGATCATCTTATTGAAATGAATTAGGACGCTTCTTCATTTAAATAAGGAAATTATAAATCTATGAACTATGAATTTATAAATTCTCAGTTACAAGGAGTTGGACGCTTCTTTTTGTAAGTGATAAATTATAAATAAGTAGGCTTAAGTATATAGCATACGTACAAACAAGTTTCTTTCAATCCGTTTGTACAAATAATTCCTTTTCTTCACTTAATCATTATCATTATTACCTTCATCATCTGTTCATTTCCAAAACTGTATCCCACATGATTAGCAACTCTCTTACAAATTCATAATCATTCTTTGACATCACTCCATCATTTAACTAAATCTCGGGACGAGATTTCTGTAAGGGGTGGAGACTATAACAACCCAGAATTTTCATCAGAAGCAAAATCAACCTATTTTACTATGATCACAATTGTACGGGGAAATTTTTCGCTTTATTGCATTGCCAATATTTCAATGTGCAATGTAACTTGCATAACTAAAGTAGACGAGCTCACGCAACCTACCTATGGCAATCCTATCTTCATATATGTCAAGCAAACATCATAACATGTCAAGTCAATATCATCATATCCTTTTTGCAAAGTACATTATTCCTATAATGTACCAATTGCAACGTTATATCAAGACGGGCTTTAAACCGTTATCGTATATCTCTAAAACCCTAATTCCATGAAAGATTAATATCTAAAGTGAATGTACAAGCTACTAAAGCATATGTACAAGTAATATAACATCTCATTTTGAAATTTAAACTTCCTCCAAGTCATGTCAAGTCTTATAAAGACAAATATACTCAAGTCATCTAAGCTGATCTCCAAAATAGCCGTTTTACCTCTGTTTTCATTCTAATTCTTCACCACCACTTTTGTACAAGCTACTACACTCAATGTACAATGTGTAAACCCTAATTATTATTATTCATAACTCTCTTACATTTGTAACACCCCCAAAATGTGTGTCGCCAGCGAAGTATGTACGGGGCGTTACTTCATATACCAGCGCTGATACAAGAGAACGACCCTAATGTGTCGATTTGAAAAGTTAATCTCGTTGATTTCATTGAAATTGATATAATGTTTGTCCTATAATTGCATCACAATGAAAAAGCTTGAATTAACACAACGAGATTTGATGACTTGTATGTAAGTAGAATTCATGAATGAAAATCTTGTCAGTTTAGACTCCAATGACATTAATAATCCAACATCTAATTCACCTGAGAAAAACATGCTTAAAAGGTCAACATAAAGTGGGTGAGTTCATAGGTTTGTTACAATATGAGTTGTAGATTTCATCTGAATGTATTTGCAACTATGTCATCACAGTTACCATGTAAAATCCCAAAGATTTATTAAAGAATGCACGACATTTTTATGTCACCAAAATATCAATATTATCCCAGAGATATATAAAGATGCATGATCAATTTAAGTCACCAAAAGTTTCAATTCTTATCCAAGGATTTATAAAGAATGCTGACCCAATTTAATGTCACCAAAATGTTTCGAGTATGTATTGCCACTTTATTCAAGGCACAGTAAATATCCATGTGAGTATAAAACAATGATTACAATTACTCTAAGTTCATGAAACCGATGCACTAATATAACAGTAAGAGTTCATTTGTAAGTATTGTGGGCCCTATTGGCCCAACCAATCGTAATCTAACATGTTATAACGTTCATTTGCCTAGTGATATCTAATCACCCGAACGAGGATTGTCAATCCCGAATAGATCTATTTTATACATTCGGTGGGAAAAAACATGTATTCGTTCGTTTGCCCAGTGATAGCTAATCACCCGAACGAGGATTCACCCGAATAGATCTATTTCATAACATTCGCGCTCACCCTCCAAGTGATTTACAGTTCATGAAGCTGTGACGTAGACTTATATATATACCTATCACAGGTGTCCCCTCCAAGAACACCTGGGCCTTTATTTAAAAATATGTACTCCCGTTACCGGTGTTCCCTCCAAGAACACCCGGGAAGTAATGTATTGTTATCAGTTCAATCCACTTAAGCTAATCCGTAATCCTTTCAAAAGTAAAGTACATATATTTGTGACCAAAAATGAAGTCAAGTAATATATCCCATAGAGAGCTATGTAGGATGAGTATGGTAAACAATTTGTAACAAGCATGTAAAGGCATTTGTAAACATGCCTCGTTTCTCACCCCAAAATTATATATAAAACATGTAAAACGTGGGGCTATAAACTCACAATATCCTATAAAAACAATCACGCTGTTATAAGATAACCGAGCAAGTAAAAGAGTTTATAGACAAGCATGTATCCCCCTCGCGGGTTTATAAAACATTCAAAAGATTGAAAAGCGAGGCTATAAAACTCACATTGATGATGCAGAACGATTGACATATAGGCATCTAAATATGCCACAACACAGTAAATGAAAAGACGAAGCGGCTAGTTCAATAAGTTGACCAAACTAATCTTAACAGCTAAGTCCCACTAGCCTAGGATAATGTATTTGGGTTTCCCGATGAATGGTTACGTCAACGCGACACGTTGATAAAAGATTTAGATTTCAAGTTGTAACAGTTTGGTGGTTGGTTAAATAAAGTAAATCGAAAGTAAACCCAAAGTGTGCAATATATTCCGTATATATATTACCTATGAAAAATAACCAAGTATATAATTCATACCGTGAATTATATAACAAAAGAAACCAATTAAATAAATAATTGCGGTATATAATACTTTGCAAGTATTATATAAGAAATGTGAGAAAATAATTGAAACAAAACGTTTCGACACGCGTTCGGGAAATCACCAATTTACTTAATAATAGTTTTCGTATAAAAGTGAACGCACGTTTTAAAGTTACGAATCATGTAAACGATGTTTGTAAAGCTTTTACAAAAGTTATGATCTTACCTTCTAGTCAAGAGTTTATAAGATAATATTTTATAAATTAACCTTTCGTCTTATTGACGGATCGTAGCTAAAATTGTTGCCTCATTTGTAAAAGTATCATTCTTATTCGTTGTCGAGTTATTGTATAGTTATAATTTAATATATCTTTAAAATATAACTTAGTCCCTTTTACCGGGTTTCTAAAATAATAGCAGTCTTAGTGAATCATTAATAAATATAGACAATTATATAAATTTCGTCATGACCTTTCCGGTTATAAGACATTTTCCATATTTACAAAATCTAATGTTTTCCCCGCTTTATCAAACCATATTGCAAATACTCGCGCATTTCAATATTATATATAATATATATATCTAAACGAGATTTAATAAATAACCTTTATTTAACCATTTTCCACCATTAACTAATTTAATATATGAAATCTTGATATGTTTTTATTAGTCAAATTATATAAACCAAACACACCCTAAAGGTTTTTCCTGCTCACCCAAACACAGTCTTTCGGTTATCCTGCTCACCCAAACACCCTCTTTTACGGTTTCCAGCTAACACAAACACACCCCTTGGTGTTTCTGTCCAAACCAAACACACCCTTTGGTGTTTAATCTGCCAACCAAACGCACCTAAACCTGTTTCTATATCCACCAAACGCACCCTGTTCCGTTTTATACATAACCAAACGCACCCTAGTGCTTAATATGAAAACTTAAACGCACCAAGAAAACCAAACGCACCCTCGTGCGTTTACACAGCCAACCCAACGCATCCTTGGTGGCTGACCCCACAAACCGCTAGCACCTTTTTGTTGGTGGTGGAGATAAAACCAACGACCCCTTGGTGCGGTATGAACAAACAAACGCACCCTAGGTGCTTTCGTAACACCCAACGCAACCCTTATGGCTGTTTAGACCACAAAACAAACACACCCCATCTGTTGTACCAAAACCAAATGCCCCTACTTGTTTCTATATCAAACAAACGCACCCTCACGGTGACTCGAGCAAAACCACACACATCTTAATCGTGTTTCACCGCCAATCAAACGCACCCTGTGCGTGTATAACAAAACCAAACGCAGCCTGTGTGTGACGATGACAATGGGTTCGTTGGTGGGGATGTGTGGCGACGATGATGGTGGTATCGGGCTGAGGTGGTTAGTGGTGGTGGTCGTCGTGGAGTAGCAGTAGGGGGGCTGTTGTGGTGATGATGATGATGGAGGTGGTGACGAGGGTGGAGTGGCAGCCATGGCGGTGGCAGTGGCGGTGAGTGAGTGGTGGTGATGGAGAGGCGCGTGGTGGCGAGTGGTGGCGCGTGACATGGGGGATCGGGTAGATCCGTTGGTGAGAACCATTTTTGGATTCGGTCGGAAAAGTCCGCTGGAAAAGTTTTCCGACGGCGGCGGCGTGGTGGTGGCCGGCGGCGGTGGCTGGCCGGAGGAAGGAGGGGGTGGCCTGAATTTTTGAGAGAGAAGAGAGGATATATATGTTTGTGTGTATGTTTATTTAATGGAAAATGAAAGAAATATAAAAGTTTTTATATTTATATTAAAACTTTTAAATAATTGTGACAAGTTCAAATAGTTGGGGGTGAGTTTTGTAACTTTTTAATATAGTTTTTATAACTATCGGTTCGGGACTCGTTTGAACTAGTTAACGAGTTGATTTCCGAGGTCACGAAACTCGCGCCATTGTTTCTAAATCATTTTTCCGATAAAACGAGTTTTTATTTGATAATATCTCATTTATATTTTTCAACATTTTAAAAAATGGTTCGTTATTTATTTGGTGAACCGGTTACGTCTCGTTCAAAAGTAAAAATAGAAATAGATTTTTAACTCGTATATTTGCGTTATCAACAAACGTTACTGAATAAAATGATGACTAATTTATTACATATTTTTATTTAATAAAAAGTGTTAAAATTAATTATATTTATCATTTTTTTTTTTTTTTTGTTTATTTTTTTTATTTTTTTTTTTCTTTTTTTTTTTTTTTTTTTTTTTTTTTTTTTTTTTTTTTTTTTTTTTTTTTTTTTTTTTTTTTTTTTTTTTTTTTTTTCTTTTTTTCTTTTTTTTTTTTTTTTTTTTTTTTTTTTTTTTTTTTTTTTTTTTTTTTTTTTCCTTTTTTTATTTTTTTTTTTTTTTTTTTTTTTTTTTTTTTTTTTTTATTTTTTTTTTTTTTTTTTTTTTTTTTTTTGTTTTTTTTTTTTTTTTTTTTTTTTTCTTTTTTTTTTAGTTTTTTTCTTTTTTTTTTTTTTTCTCTCGTTTCTAAATCTTGCGAGGGCATTTCAGTCACGTTCTGACTGTTTTCGGGTCTCGGTCAAACCTAAAAAGTTGTCAGGAATATCGTTTTACATCAAATTGGTTAGAGTCCGAATAATGAAAACGTGATTTAGCTGCTCGTTTTTGATAAATCAACCTAGGAATAACATATATCTCCTTTAAATATGTTCCGAAAAATTACCGGCTACGCGGTAATCGCTTTTATGTGAAAATCAAACACCGAAAGTCAAAAAGCCAAGTCAGACCCTAAAAGTCAAAAGGTAAAATCGTCATTCAAAATTTCAAAAATTCTCAGATGTTACACATATTTTTACACTCAAAACCCTAATTCAAAACCCTAAACCCTAAAACCGAGCTAGTTTCTAAACCATGACCCGTTTCTTGGTTTTTATCCATCATAACCCCAAACCAACACTCAAATAAGTTGTAATAACTTAATTTACAACATTACTAATCATATACAATCATCATTTCATCATTTCATTCCAATTATATGCAAAATGAATCCGAGAAACCCTAAACGTACCAAAATGGAACATTTGACCCGTTTACTCGTTTTTAACCATTTAAACCACCAACAATTAATCAAGTGCCATTGTAAACTCATAAAATGAGTTTACAATCCATCATCTATCATTTTCCTAGCAATGTACAAAAGTTATAAGCCTTGAAAACCCTAATGAACCTATACGTGCCCTAAAATGACCCGCGACCTTGTTAACTCATTTTCGACCCATTTTAACCCAAACCACTTATCAACTTTTGATTATAATCCTTAATACAAACCTTAAGATCAGTAATCTATCATCTTGGATCAAGTACACACGAATTACAAGCTCAAAAACCCATTTCGAGCCCTAGTGTACCCGCGACCTTCATTCTTGCAAATTGACCCATTTTGAAGTTATTCTTTGCAATCAAGCACCTCATGACTCACCTCCTTGATCCCTAAACAGCTTACAAGCTGCTCTAAGCTCATATCATGGATAGAAAAGAGCCACATCCCCTTTCTTTGGCCCTAAGTCTTGCCGTGGCTAAGGAACACCACAAACACCCTCCACATCACCTATTCTACTACCATAGCATCACCACATCATCCTTATAGCTCCTCTAACTCAGCCACTACAGAAATGAGACACCTCACCCCCTCACCTTGGTCCCTAAGTTTCGAAAATGCTATAAATAGGGCCATAAACCATTCATTTCAACTCATCCCCCACTTCCTCCTCTATAACCCATCATAGCAGCAATCCTTTGCTCAATATGTATTCTAAGAGATCCTAAGAAGTCCCAAGAATAGAAGTGAAGCAAAAGAAACCAAGAAAAGAAGCCCGGGAATCGTTATTCTAGGCGTATGAAGCTAAAAGTCCCGATTTTGACCCGTTTCCAAGCTATAAGCTCAAACCCAGGTTCTATCGTCTTCATACCTGCTCCTACACCCTTATAATGTTCATATGATCATACATAAACTCTTGTTAAAGTTTCATAACTCAATTCATGCTCATTTTTCATTTTGATCCAAAACCGTACACCCGAAACCCTAATTTTATGTTTTTCTTAAAACTAAATGTTATAATGGTTAAATGTTGTTATAATCTATCCTAACATGCTTAATTAATGTTAAAATAACCACTTTATTGATTATTGAAGGAATTTGAACTTAAAACCCGCGCGTTTACGTTTTGAAACCCTAATTTGACCTGTTTTGCTTCCTAGCTTAACGAATCATTATTTTAAACTTTCGTTATGTTAAACCTTCATATTTTGGCTTATATTAATAAGCTATAACCTGTAAATGTCATTTAGAAACTTAAAATAAGCTTGCATGGCATTTTGGACTTGTTTTACAAAAGTATTCCATGCAAGGGGTATATATCGTAACTTTCTAAAATTCATAACTAAAAGGACTAAAAATGTCATTTTATCAAAGTTATAACTATAGGGGTCTATTATGTCACTTTCCAAAGTACAAGGTTTACTTGGTATATCTTTTAAACTTAAAGGACCAAACTCGTAAAAGTGTAAACCCCAAGGGTATACTTTGCCATTTTTCATTCTCAAGGGTCTAAAATGTAACATTTTGAAAAAGTATAAAAATGTATTCTAAACATTACGAGACATAACTTTAATTAACGCTTGTCGTGCTTAACATTTCCAGATATTGATCAAAACGCTTAAAACCAATTATATCGTATCACAATACTAGGGAACTTCATATTAAGGGGTTTCATCTTGGTATTACGTTCTGACTGAGTTGTTGGGTTTACGATTTAAAGTGCCCTAGCTCCTCAAACGTTTATTGAATGACTTCTGAATTATGATGGCCCGAACGGTGATACAATAATTCCAAACTTTCCAATCAAACTCATAACAATATTAGACTCTCTGAACCAAAGTTCTAGTGTACAATCTACCTAAGACTTGACATATTTACTCAGATTGCATGACGTGGTTGTTTACTATCATTTTGCTATATCAACCTTCCCTGTTGAGATTGTGATAAGGTCGTCAACTTTTATTTTGGAATATTTATTACAACTACATATTCAGGTGAGATTCATAACCTCGCCTTTACTTATTTACATGTTTTATAAACCCGCGAGGGGGATACATGCTTGTTATAAACTCTTTTACATACTCGTTAATCTTATAACAATGTGATTACTTTTTAAAGACTGTGTGAAGTTCATAACCTCGCCTTTACTCATTTACATGTTTTCTAAACCCGCGAGGGGGATACATGCTTGTTACAAACTCTTTTATATACTCGTTTATCTTATAACAATGTGATTACTTTTTAAACATACTATATTTGAATTCATAGGTATATGGCAATTACCTACACTGAGGTATATATATATATATATATATATATCACATCAATTTGGGTATATATATACACTAGTCAGTTTGTGTGCCATGAGCTTAGACGAGACCATGACCATAACAATAACAATAACACAATACCATTTTCCCATGATAATTGTATTCGTTGCAATTATTACAAATACCGGGTGTATAACAACGTAACCCAATACTACACTATAACGCATTACTATAACACAGCTTCTATGATGACTTGTATTCGACTATTACATTTCAAACCTATGAATTTTACTCAACCTTTGTGTTGACTTTTTAGCATGTTTATCTCAGGTAATTGAGCAAATTATGGCACGGAGTGGCATGGACATGAAGATGGCTGAAACTTGTTATCATTCACATTGTATGTAACTAGATTTTGGGACCTACCTTTGTAAAACTCTGTTTTTAAATGAATGATAACGTATCTTTTGAACAACGTCTCTTTTGAGTCATTTTCGATGATTATGATTGTTGTATCCATAAAGTAATACCCTAAATTAGCTTCCGCTGCTATATGTAAAAATGAGGGTGTTATAGACAACATTAAAAGGGATGTTGTTAAATTGTATCAATCTAACAAGTTTTTTACTTCTTATGTTTATTGTCTTTAGGTCCTCTTTTCTTCTCCTTAATATCTTGAAGGGCCTATTATGTCATGTGGTTAAAGATGTTGATGGTCTATTGGATTGGGTTGAAGTCTTGGTGGGCTTTATTCTCTTTGGGCCCTTGATCCTTGTTACCATTGACAAGAGTAGTATATAACCCCAACTTATACCAAAGTTAGGGTTATCACTTCATTCGCATATATCACAGCCGTTAGGATTTTCTCTCTTAAAGTTGTGACCTGGGAGATCATTCTTTGTCTTAATCTTTTGATTGTGTGTTTAAGTGATTATTTGTAGTAAGGTGATACGACCAACCTAGTTTGCTATCTGTTAGTAAACTGTTAGTTGGTTTTAATGAAGATAAATGTTATATTCAGGACTTGGACAAGGGGATAACACTAGGGACTGGTAGTGAATCTTGGGGACTTTACCTATTTGATGACTCTAAGAACATAAGCTTAGGTAATGTTAATACTATTATGGCCTTTAATGTTTCTAAAGACTTATGGCATAACAGACTTAGTCACCCTACTACTCAAGTCCTTAATGTTCTTAAAAATGACCTAAACTTGTCTAAAAATACATGTGTATCTGCCTGTGAAACTTTCCATTAGGCAAAATAAACAAGGGAACCCTTTCCCCTGAGTGATCACAAATCTGTGAATCTTGGTGAACTTGTTCACCTTGACTTGTGGGGCCCTTACAAGGTCTCTAGTAGAGAAGGTTTTAGGTATTTCTTGACCATTATGGATGACTACTCCAGGGCAGTTTGGACTTACCTTTTGAAAACAAAAGATGAAGTGTTTGATTGCATTGTTAATTTCATTAAACT
>BQNB010125723.1:0-14234 GCA_026074375.1 Tanacetum coccineum | reverse complement strand
CATGCAATTTGACCAAACTTTAAGGGCGATTTATGCAATTTACTCCATAAAAAAAAAGGGCCCCTAAAAATGTGTGGCCCGGTGCTAATGCCCCACTTGCACATGTCTTCCACCGGCCCTGATTATCACTGAAAATTATCACTCGTCATTAGAAAAATAGTATGTCCGAAGACCAATTATAAAAAGAGAAATTAAAACCTGATCATTATTCATCCCGGCGATGACATCAATAGTTACGGGTTACTAGAGATTTCTTTTTTTTTATGCAAAAGAATTACCTCTTAGATAACTTTAATTGTTGTGGAACAGATGAATCTTACTTTATCTTGTGAAATCAGAAGTGGTATTAAATGCCCATTAATGGACTGAAACTTGTCCCGTCAATAGCTAAATCATTCTTAGCCGTTAGGAATACATACTTCATATGTAGAACAATTGATTAAGTGTTGTAAATGTAAAGAACAAGAACACACGAATAAGAGAAGAACGAGGAGAAAGGAGAAATCTTATTCAGTTATATCAATCCAAAAGGTTACAAGTATCAAGTATTTATAGGGAAGATAAATACATGTAAACCCTAACGGGCCGGTTGAGATAATAGTGAATATACATAAGCTCATTAGTATTATTTTACAACAGTAACGACTTTAGTAGTTTAGGATTTCTCTATAGTTAAGATTTTTTATTCAAAATAAAGCTCTTTTTTTACGGTTCTATATTTTGATGAAAAAGAAAGGCTCTCGTGTTTAATGTTTTTGATGTACGGTGCACTAGTACAGTCGTATGTTGGAATTTTTCATTAGGTTATAAGTGCTAGTATATAGTTGAATGTAAAACGTCGGGTTGGCCCATACCATACTAAGCTAGTAAGCACAATTCCATTATTCTAGCTGAAAAACTATGTGAGTCGTAGTTTAACATTTAAAGGGCGAGGTACACTATCACCCCTTAAATGTTAGACTACGTAAAGAAATGAATTCAGTAACTATTTAATCCTGTTAATCACGTAAAGAACTCACATAGGGACTTCTTGTTGGAAAAATAGTTTGGCAAAATGTGTTTTTGCAAACTTTGGACATTATTTAATATATGTATATGTTATATATATTTATATTAGATTGTTGTTTTGCGTTCTCCTTGAAGAGAGCTTCGCAACAAGGTAAAGTATGTCCAAAATGAAGTTAATATGAATGAGATATCGTGTCTCAAAGTGGGACATGTGAAACACAAAATCTGAGAAATGGAAGTATCCCACATCGCCCAAAATATGAATGGGAAGGTGTGATGCGGGTTCTTTCCAGTTTTTCGTAAATCTATTTTAGGAATAGATTTAAACTTATCAAATAAGTTTGTACAAAATATTTTGTGTCATTAAAAGATATGCAAATCGTTTTTGTTAATAAAAGATTTGCTTTAGTTGGGCAGTTATTTATCTTGGAAAACAAGACAACGTTTCACTATAAATAGAGGCCTAGTCTCATTCGTTTTAGACACAACCAAAAAAATAAAGCTCCATAGCAACCAAGTTCCAGCAATCATTTCGATCAGAATCATACGACTGCTTCCGTGATATTTCAGGCAAGTTTGTCAGGTTCAGCTGTACAACAGCTTTGAATGTTGTACCCTAGGAGTCAGACGGCGAATCTGTTTTAAGGGAAGCATGTCCAACACGTGCCTCGTTCTACGACCTATTACTGCTTTCTTTATTTATCGTTCATAGTGTCTGTCTTCTGCTTCTACCCCATTCTGTCTATTTTATTTTCTGTTAATTATTTATTAATTGTAATCTTATTTTATTTTAATAAAAGTGTACATGTTTCCTTACAGGTTCATGGATTGATGTGTCATGGCAGAGCTGTTTACAATAACGACAAACAAGTTTTCTCTTCACGAGGCGACCACACGACTTTCACAGGCAGTGGTGTAGTTTTGGGAGGTGATTTGGACAAAGCAACGTTGTAAATTTACCGGAACACAGAATAACATATTAAAAAAATATGCGTCACTATCTGATAATTTTGGGTTTATAGATGAACATGTTATAAAAATGTAAATTTATGAACAAAATCGAAAGAGAAGAACACAAAGACATTTTAATCAAATTACTTGGAGATAACCGGTTAAGCCGGTCATATTAGCGACATTGACAAAAAAATTTGAAATTATTTTAGCGTGACTAGTAATTGATAAAATTTGTTATGCATTTCGGTCATTTTCATCATATATGTTATGTATTTTTAACTTTCACCTTTTTTTAATATTCCAACTAAAATTCCGTACAATAACTTCTACTAATAACTCATATCATAATTTTCTAATTAATTCATACAAACAATCTCATGATTGTTTAATGGTTTTTTTTTGTTTGGTTCTGATCTTCATATAAGAAAGGGAAAATGACATAAAAAGATACTCAACTTAAAGGTAATTTCCAATCAAGGTATTACATTTTTTTTCTTGCACAAAAAGGCACAAAATTAATTTTTTTTAGCCAATTTGGGTATTTTCGTTAAATATTTAACTATCATCCGTTCAGTTTTTTACATTTCAAGTCCACCGCCGCCACCACCACCATCAATCATCATCCCACCACCAAGCCTGCCCACCACCATCACTACCAAGCACCGCCTCTACCACCAGCCCTACCCACCACCATCGCAAACCACCTGCCGCACCCACCACCAATAACACAAAAACCACCAACCCATATCAATTCATCTTTCTCTTCTAATCACATGTATAAACAAAGTGAAAGCAAATCACTAAGTGAAAGAATTATTGTTCCCGACATACAAAGTGAAAACAAAGAATTATTGTTTTATAACTTGTTTCGACATACAAACTCTCTACAAAGATCCATAAACAGAAAACATAGCCATCTTAAGGGTTAAAAGAACGCATGCCAGCAACCATTACACGACATTCTCTAGATTAGCATATTTGTTTGTTAGGATATCTTTGATTTATATACTTTTGATCAGTGACGGAGCCAGGAACTTGATATTGGGTGGGCCAAAATTATTCTTCACAAATACAAACTACGTATAATTTTTTTTGTTAGATTGGTTACTATATTAACGATTACTATGATAGAACATGAGTTTATCAATTGATAGATCAAATATATGCATCAATGACGTATGAAACTCAGACTCGACATGAAAACTCGATCTGTAACCGACACGAAAATTATAAAGGATCGGGCTTGAGTCTAAATCAATTTTTGGGTCTTGTTTTGGGTCAACTCATCTAACCCGTTTATTAAACAGGTCAGGTTCGGGTTGAGAATAAATTAATCAGGTCGACCTGTCAACCCGTTTAAGATTTTTTTCTTAAATTAAAATTATATATATTTTATGACTACGGGTTAATGGGTTCATTAAACGGATCGACCCTCATTACCTATTTAACTGTGTAAAACCCGTAGTAATGTGTTAACTTTTTTATATAAAACGAGTTAAATGGGTTTACCTGAAACCCGTTTAACATATTCTACCCGTGTAACCTATTTAACCCGCCAACCTACTTATATATGGGTTAAATGGGTCGGGTTTGGGTTATGTTTAAACAGGTTAGGGTTGACATAGCTGACCTGATTATTTATATGGGTCAGGTTTGGGTTGAGGTTTTTTGACCCGCCAACCTATTAACCCGAACCTGCCAACTCGAACCCGACCTGAATTGCCACCCCTACCCACTGGATGTTAGAACTTCATAATTGGTGGTGAGGATGATGATTCATGGTGGTGGTGGCGGCGGCGGACTCGAAATGTAAAAAATTTAACGGATGATAGTTAAATATTTAACAAAATACCCAAATTGGCTAAAAAAATAAGTTGGGTGCCTTTTTGTGCTAGAAAAAAAATGCGATACATTGATTGGAAATGACCCTTAAGTTGAGTACCTTTTTGTGCCATTTGCCCTATAACAAACCTTCTCTCCAACAACTATCAAGGCAAATGAGAATGTGTCACTTACCATCTTGAAGTTTCACATTACACGGATTTAGAAATCCAATTGCCAACATATCTCTTGCTATGAATTTAATCCTTGCATATTTTAACAGAACTTTAATATTAATAATCTATTATAAAACAGTAGGTTTCACTTAATAAAGTGAGAAATGACCCAGTAACTTACGGTTAGTTAATTCAATGTTAATAAGGTTCAAATGATTTACACATGAAGTCGTTGTATTATAGTGGTAAGTATTCCCGCCTGTTTACGTTGGTAACCTGGGTTCGATCCCTGGTAACAGCGTATAGTTGTTTACTTGTCAATAGATAGGATTTTGGTTGAACAATAAATTTCAAATAATGTTTAACGACAACACATTATTAATTTCATATGTTTTAATTATTCTTTTATCATCTATCGGTAATTATATTTTTAGTACATTATTATTTGTCAAGCGGTAGACGATAACTCATGTTTACACTTGCAAGACGAAACAATATTTTGATATTAAGGAAGGAAATGTGAAGGAGAAGAAGCAGACTTTATTGATAGAAAGAAGATTAACAGCGTATAAATGATTTATGAAACATTAAAACATACATAAATGAAGGTAATTGCATGCAAATAAAGAAAAAACGGCTGAATCAGAAGGCATCAAGGCAACTTTAGGCAACTTTACAATGATGCAACCAGTCAATCTTATTGTCTTTTGTTAAAGAAGCTTGTGCTTTAATAGTGTTTTGGGGGTGGGGGAGACTTGTATTTGTAAACTGGAGAAGGGTGAGGCTTTGATGGCTGATATGGTGAAGGAGATGGTGGGGGAGGAGACTTGTAAATGTATGGAGGTGGCGGGGATGGTGAAGGAGGAGGTGGGGACTTGTATACATAAGGAGTAGGAGGGGACGGAGATGGAGGAGGGGGAGATTTATAAACGTACGGAGGTGGTGGGGAATGTTTTGGAGGCGGGGGAGAATTATAAACGTACGGAGGTGGTGGAGAATGTTTTGGAGGCGGGGGAGACTTGTACACGTATGGAGGTGGTGGTGAATGTTTTGGAGGAGGCGGAGAATTGTAGACATATGGAGGTGGTGGGGATGGTGAAGGGGGAGGTGGGGACTTGTAAACATAAGGAGGTGGTGGAGATGGCGATGGGGGAGGGGGAGACTTATAAACGTATGGAGGTGGTGGAGAATGTTTTGGAGGAGGGGGAGACTTATAAACGTATGGAGGTGGTGGGGAATGTTTTGGAGGAGGGGGAGACTTGTACACGTATGGAGGTGGTGGGGAATGTTTTGGAGGAGGTGGGGACTTGTACACGTACGGAGGTGGTGGGGATGGTGATGGCGGTGGTGGAGAGTTGTACACATACGGAGGTGGTGGTGAAGGTGATGGTGGGGGAGGGGACTTGTATACATATGGAGGTGGTGGGGAAGGTGATGGTGGGGGTGGGGACTTATAAACATAAGGAGGCGGTGGAGACGGTGATGGGGGAGGTGGAGACTTGTACACGTAAGGTGGTGGTGGAGAATGTTTTGGAGGAGGGGGAGACTTGTACACGTATGGAGGTGGTGGGGAAGGTGATGGTGGTGGTGGAGACTTATACACATATGGAGGTGGTGGAGAATGTTTTGGAGGAGGGGGAGACTTATAAACGTAAGGAGGTGGTGGGGAATGTGTTGGGGGGGGTGGGGATTTATAAACATAAGGAGGCGGTGGAGACGGTGATGGTTGTTAACTTTTATTGAATTCTATTTGGATTGGGCTGGGGGGGTGAGGTGGGGGTAGGGGGGGTGGGTCAGTTTGAGGGTGTGGTTAGTGAGGGGAGCTGGGTGGGGATGGTATGCGGGTGGAGGGGAAGTGGGCTGAGGATGGGGACCTCGGAGGGGGAGACTTGTACACGTATGGAGGTGGTGGGGAATGTTTTGGAGGAGGGGGAGACTTGTACACGTACGGAGGTGGTGGAGATGGTGATGGCGGTGGTGGAGACTTGTACACATACGGAGGTGGTGGTGAAGGTGATGGTGGGGGAGGGGACTTGTATACATATGGAGGTGGTGGGGAAGGTGATGGTGGGGGTGGGGACTTATAAACATAAGGAGGCGGTGGAGACGGTGACGGGGGAGGTGGAGACTTGTACACGTAAGGTGGTGGTGGAGAATGTTTTGGAGGAGGGGGAGACTTGTAAACATAAGGAGGTGGTGGTGAAGGTGACGGAGGGGGAGGGGACTTGTACACATATGGAGGTGGTGGAGATGGTGATGGAGGAGGTGGAGACTTGTACACGTATGGAAGTGGTGGAGAATGCACTGGAGGAGGGGGAGACTTGTACATGTATGGAGGTGGTGGAGATGGTGATGGCGGTGGTGGAGACTTGTACACATATGGAGGACTATAACCATATGGTTTATCAGCAATGACAATTGTAGCTAATAAGAAGAAAACAAAAGCATGCATAAGTTGAGGCGAATGCCCCAACAGCCCAAGGGTTCCCATATCGATAGACCCTTACTTTTACGAGACTAAGATTTGTGTTTGTGTGTTTATATGGTTGGATTAGCAGTCTATTTATATCAATCGATGACACTTTTTTAATACAGAATACAGGTTGTCATAGCATTTGTTTTTTTTGCTGCAACTAGAGCTGCGTTAATAGATTCCCACTCGGTGTTCTTCAATTTTGTTTAATAAGTCAACTATATATGTCTCTTCAAAAAGTCAGATACATAGTTGGTGAGCCGGTGGATAATTAATTCAGTTACGAGTCTTAAAATAAAGTGATTCTAATTTTGATTCTCTTAATTTTAAGGTCAAATTAATCAGACTTGAAGAAGCATCATGTGACAAGTTATTGTTAAGAAAAAGAATTGGCGTAAGCCTAAGATTATCAACCTGTCCACAAGTATACTTTGTTAGACTCGTATTACCAATTAAAAATGTTAATTTTACCTCTAACCATAATTCCCCAATTTCAAGCTCATTGACATGGCGAAGGTTAAGTATTAATACGTTAAGCATTTCTTCTTTCTCTTCTTTATGCGTTAGTGGTCTTCCAGAAGGACTAGAACACACACTTACAGTAACTTAAGTGAGCTTTGACTGAAGGACACATTTATGTTGGATAGTAAGTGATAAAATATGAGGAACATTGATTTCAAGAACATCCTCAAGATCACTAATGTAGCCGATCTTCAGGATCCACGTATCCAGAAAACAAAAAGTTCTTGACACTCTTTGAAGTAATATTAATCCGCCTATTACCCATATATAAAATTTATTTCAACCTATGTTTTCCAATGAAGACGTCACATAATATATTTTCAATCAACTCTTTATTACGCAACATTTACGTTTCATATTTAAGTAGTTATTTTCGTGCATGGTTTTAGGAAACATTACTTCATTAGTGGACAGTTATCCCATGTTCTTATTTGAACCTAGAAATTAGGATAGCATGATGTCTTTTTTATCTTATTTAAACTGTGATTGCATGGAACGAAAGATAGAACAGAAAAATTGATGAAAGTTAAAGTTTAGTTCCTCTCTTAGTTTTCTTGGAGTCTTGCCCGCTCAAAGGGCCTTATCATCTCGTTTCTTTATCTATTTCTTGGGAGATTGACCATCTATAATCGGTCCATATCAATTTGGTGCTTTCATTCATCTTACTCATGCCTCCAATCGATGACGCCAAGTTGGCTGAAACCATGAAACTAATGCAACATGGGAAACACTTCTTTCTCCTAAATGCATGGCTACACACTACATTCTTCAACAACTGAGACTTCTTCAAAACTGATTGTTTTTGATAAACTTTGTTTGATATCGTGACTTGGGCCTGCTTGGCATCCGACAACTCGAGTCTATTCGTATCAATAACCCTCGCTGTTGAACTACGACCTTGTCCGCAAGGTCGGTGCTGTTCCCAACTTAGGCGATGTACTCCCCACGCAACGTAACATCTTTACCCGAGGTGAATTGAAGTAAGTAGTGGCACCAGAAAAATCTGCTTTTTGACTGGCCCTAGGGCGACAAAGCCATGGACAATGCCTAACACTGACATCCAGCACCTTCAATAAGGGAAAACAACGGAGATATAGAAAAATGAGGTATCTGAAAGAGCGTAAGGTTGAGTGTTGGGGCATTGCCCGTGCAATGGAGAAACGGTACCAATACCAATCATACGGGAAATGAGGGTTGGGAATCGAATGTGAAGTGCAGTAATGAAACTGAGACAAGGTTGATGATAGAAGGCTACTACCAGAAGTCCACCAGCACTGGACAAGTGTGTCGCAATTGATTTGACCAGTAATGCGAATCGCGAGTGGGCATGTAGTGCCGTGCAATGCCGCTGCGGAAAGTGCTAAGAACTGATGCGTTTGTATGTCACCAGAATTAGCTCCCCCTAGTTGGTTAAGCCCTGTGTCACTAGTAAAATGGGGGGGGAAAAAAGAAAAAAAAAATTTTTTTTGGTTCTCATGATCCAAGCAGGATGAACTGAGGAGGATGCAACGTTGCCTTTGTAAAACCGTCGGCAACGGAAGCAAAGACCATGCTACGTCAGTTTGACATTTCTCGGGTGAGAGACGACGAGATGGTAAAAGGGGTGGTTTGTTTCGCAGGATTTGGAAGGATGGCAGGTGGTTTTGTAACAGGTTGAGTTGTGGTGGTTTGGGTGGTAGGAGAAATGAATGGGGGACCAGTGGAGGATGTGAATTGTGATTGTGTCGCGGCCAACTTATCTTCAATGAGTTTGGCGAGGCCATATGTTTGGTGAAGTGTTGTGGGGTGATAGATGGCTATCTCTTGCTGGATGTCGGGACGAAGGCCTGAGATGAAGCAATTGAGAAGGGCCGTGTGAGGCAGTCCCACGACACAATTACTGAGGCGTTCAAACTCGGTTTGATATGTAGCTACCGAGCCATCTTGTTTGAGTTTAAAGAGTGCCGCCTGATGGTTTGCAAACGACGATGGACCAAAGCGGAGTTCCAAAGCACGGGTGAACGTTACCCAATCACCCAGAAGTCCATTATTATTGCATTTACTTGTAACCAACCAAAGCATCACCTTGGAAGAGGAAAGACGACAATAGAATACCCTTTGATCAACCGGAATGTTGTAAAAGGTGAAATATTGGTCGGCTTGAAAAAGCCAGTCCAGCGGACATGTGCCATCAAACGTGGGTAACATAATCTTTGGTGATTTATGAAGCGGGTTGTTGGGTGGGGGTGGGGCGGCGGCGGCGGCGGCGGGGGGTTGGAGAAGGTTCGTCATGCTATTGACGAGGGCATCAACTTTCGCGTTGAGGGCGGATAATTGGTCTTGAAAACTTGTTGGTGCATTGTCGTTGGATGTGTCTTTACGGGGAGGCATGGTGAGATCGTCAATGAAAGCACCAAATGATATACCCTTCAGCGGGTAAGACTCCAAAAGAAGTAAATACAGAGAGAAGAAGACTTTGGGACAATTTTTCTCATATCTTAATTCATGCAAAAGAGTACAATATAAATACTAGTAACAGAAAGCAACCACTAAGCTAAACTTTAGGAAGTACTTGACTGGAAATTGTAAACGTGGGAAACTAATGCAACATGTGGAAACCACTTCTTTCTCCTAAATGCATGGCTACACTACTACACGTTCAACAACTGAGACTTCTTCAAACTGATTGTTTTGATAACTTGTTGACTTCGTGACTTGGGCCTGCTTTGGCATCGACAAACTCGAGTCGATTCGTATCAGTTCAGTTTCGTTTTTCCAATATAAAAACTCGTATGTTTATTCCAACTAATCACACCAACCGAATAAATCACACAACCTTCCAATGTAAGATTAGTAAAACTCGAATTGACAAAAAAGGACTGATCCAAACAAACTTAGAATCCAAATAGTTACTCCCTAAACCTAAATCAAGGTCTTGAACCTTACAATTAACAGCAAAACGATTCCAATTGCCGACTTGTGACTCAAACTGACTTTCATACCTGATAAACACTTCTAATCTGTCGATCTATAATTCGTGACATTGACCTTGTGTTTTATCGACCAATAAATAGAATTCAGAGAGCTTTGATTTTTTCCCGGATGATTATATCTTTGAAGCTCGAAGTTCAGATTAGGAACTTGAGTCCAAAGACATTGATATTGTTTGGAGAGTGTGCTTGTGTTGGTGATTTTGCGTCACCAATATGATTTAAGTGTAATGATTGACTTAGTGACCATATGTGTAATGTGTAAATGTTCAACTAGTTAGGGTTGTGCGGAGTGCACCAACCTTTTATTGGGGGTTATAACATACATAGTTGGTGAGCCGGTGGATTTAATTAGTTTATGAGGCAATTGTACGGAGTAATGAATAACCATAACTTGACTACTACAAATACATGGACAATTGGACATACACTAGACACATATATATGCATGGTTTGCTTTCTTTTTTACCACCGATATCACAAGAAAGTTGCAAATTTTTGGTAGTGAATATGTGGAGGAGCATAGAAACAAGTTTGCATATATCCGAATATGACAGTTTATTAGCTAGGTTTACCACAATTTTTACAATGTAAATCAATGTTATTACAGTCACAAGTCATATAAACTGAACCCCTTATAGACACTTGTCAAAGCTAGTATGACTTGAATGTATTCACTTCGTAAACTAATTGTCTAACGGGCAGAGCTATTTGACCCGATTGCCTTCACTCGCTGATGTGGCACTTATCATGCCATATCACCCACTATAATCAACACATATGATGAAACATCAAATAAATTCACAACTGAATAAGACAACCATAAGCTAAAAATTACAGGACCAAGATTTGATAAGCTAATGAACCAAGTACTATTTTAAGGTTAAAACAACCACCAACCAGAATCTCAAAACCACTCAAGCTAACAAACTTATATGCATTTTTAATGCATAAGTAAAAGCTAAACGTGAATCGAGAATACCATAAATCAAATTACGTCATTGCCTTCAAGACCATATATATATGATCATGCAATAGCTCCCTGAATCTTCACTTTAAACCGACTCACTTATCAAGAAACGTAATATTGTGGAAAATCGAATCCCTTAGCTTTCAAATAAGAGAAAACCTACAAACAAGAAATAGCATGAGAAAAATACATCTATGAATTAATCATGAACGGGGGCACGGGGCATACACAGAAAATCTGCAATCACACACCTTAAGAAAAAAACGAAAGACAATCATAATTTATTCTGCAATGTACGAGTATGGTTCATGGCCCGAGCTTCCACACATGTTGAGTTTCTGTAGTCAGTTTAGGGAGGTGTTTCAAGTGCAAAAAAATATCTAGATTCATTGTCGCGAGACACAGTATTCAGTTACGAGTCTTAAAATAAAGTGATTCTAATTTTGATTCTCTTAATTTTAAGGTCAAATTAATCAGACTTGAAGAAGCATCATGTGACAAGTTATTGTTAAGAAAAAGAATTGGCGTAAGCCTAAGATTATCAACCTGTCCACAAGTATACTTTGTTAGACTCGTATTACCAATTAAAAATGTTAATTTTACCTCTAAGCATAATTCCCTAATTTCAAGCTCATTGACATGGCGAAGGTTAAGTATTAATACGTTAAGCATTTCTTCTTCTCTTCTTTATGCGTTAGTGGTCTTCCAGAAGGACCAGAACACACACTTACAGTAACTTAAGTGAGCTTTGACTGAAGGAGACACATTTATGTTGGATAGTAAGTGATAAAATATGAGGAACATTGATTTCAAGAACATCCTCAAGATCACTAATGTAGCCTTCTGGATCTTCAGGATCCACGTATCCAGAAAACAAAAAGTTCTTGACACTCTTTGAAGTAATATTAATCCGCCTATACCCATAGCAAATTTTTTATTTCCGAAGTTTCCAAGGAAGGACTGTCACATAATATATTTTCAATCAACTCTTTGTTCAGTTTCGTTTTTCCAATATAAAAACTCGTAAGTTTATTCCAACTAATCACACCAACCGAATAAAACACACAACCTTCCAATGTAAGATTAGTAAAACTCGAATTGACAAAAAAGGACTGATCCAAACAAACTTAGAATCCAAATAGTTACTCCCTAAACCTAAATCAAGGTCTTGAACCTTACAATTAACAGCAAAACGATTCCAATTGCCGACTTGTGACTCAAACTGACTTTCATATCTGATAAACACTTCTAATCTGTCGATCTATAATTCGTGACATTGACCTTGTGTTTTATCGACCAATAAATAGAATTCAGAGAGCTTTGATTTTTTCCCGGATGATTATATCTTTGAAGCTGGAAGTTCAGATTAGGAACTTGAGTCCAAAGACGTTGATATTGTTTGGAGAGTGTGCTTGTTTTAATGGCATATCTTATTTCAGGTAAACGAGACAAGATTTAAATGAGTAAGCAATCTGGTAACGCACTATTTGATCTTTGTTTTCTTCAAGTTTGATTCATTTTAGGCCATTTTTAGGTTGAGTTTGTTCTACTTCCGCAGTTTTCATGGCTGATTTGATTTTTTCTCATTTATCTCATGACTATAATTAGTGTTATACAAGTTAGGATATCCTAATCAATAAAATACGTAATATATGACAATTATTAAGATGATTTACATACTAATTAATATGAGGGACATACACAATCTTATACATAATGTTTTAACATTATAACTGCCGAAGACATCTTTGTGATGGTTAGTGACGAAATCACACACCGGGTGAATTTGATAGGTTATTAGTTGGATTTGTGCCGAGCTTCAACCATACTATTTGTGTTCTATGAATAAAATTAGTCTTTGTGAATTTGATATAATTTGTGAATGCTTTGAAAGGCTAAATTTGCATTGCTACAAATTTTAAATTTTTGTTTGTTTGCGGAAAAAACTACTGTACATAGTAAAATAAATATTAGTTCCAATTTTTTTTTGTGTATGCTCATAATTAGTAACCACATTTTTCGTTTCTAACGATCAGTAGTCTGTGAACACTTCTTAGTCACTAATAGTACATAACAACGACCATCCTTTTCGTCACTATGAGAACTGTGACGATTATTCGTCAGTGTCCAAACAATATAGTGACCACTAATTTGGTCAAAGATTAGTGACAAAGCATATTTGGTCTCTAATAAATCTATGGACTGACTTAGAGTGACGACTAGTGACCACCATAATTTCGGTCACTAAAGGGCTTTGTGACAAGCTTTTACACTGTTAGTGACCAATCGTTTTCCTTACTGAAGACTAAATTTCTTCTAGTGTGCCTCACTACTTTCATACCTTTATTAGGGGTGCAAATATTCGCGCCGATAGAAAACATCTAAGCATAAGCTCAACTCGATTGAAAGATGTATTATATATAATTATATCTTTTATTAAGGTTAAAGATTATTCACTCGATGCCTTCAGGCTCACTGACACTACAAGAAAAAGTGACATTCTTCACGCTTATTTTGGCACGGTTTAAGAAGTGTGGACAATAATTTTCAACATTTTTTTTTGTTGTTTTGACGGCTTGGGTTTAGAGTTTTGCATTGAATACTGAAAAAGCAAAATCCTAAAATTAATAAAAAACAATAAAGCGGAAAAAAAACGAGATCCCTCCGGATCACCGACAAGTAGCCGATGACCGGAGGATAGCAATTTTTATTGGTGGATCTTACCTAGAGCTGTGATACCATGAAAGATAATAAAAATTGATATTGATTGGATTACTTTCATTACATAACAAAGCATGTCTATTTATAATAGAACATAGCTTTGGGAATAAGCTACTAAACCCTAGATCTAATGGACTTCAAGCCCACAATGGCTTGGGCCAATAATTTATACGTCTAACAGTCGGTGTCCAAACAATATAGTGACCACTAATTTGGTCAAAGATTAGTGACAAAGCATATTTGGTCTCTAATAAATCTATGGACTGACTTAGAGTGACGACTAGTGACCACCATATTTTCGGTCACTAAAGGGCTTTGTGACAAGCTTTTACACTGTTAGTGACCAATCGTTTTCCTTACTAAAGACTAAATTTCTTCCTGTGTGCCACACTACTTTCATACCTTTATTAGGGGTGCAAATATTCGAGTCGATAGAAAACATCTAAGCATAAGCTCAACTCGATTGAAAGATGTATTATATATAATTATATCTTTTATTAAGGTTAAAGATTATTCACTCGATACCTTCAGGCTCACTGATTAGATTTTGGCCGAAGACAAAATGTTAACCCACTTCGTTCCTTACTTGAATCATCCTCGAGTACCTATTTGAAGTCCTT
>BQNB010125722.1:0-19719 GCA_026074375.1 Tanacetum coccineum | reverse complement strand
ACATCTACTTGTAATATCTATGACACTATCATATTGTTTATACAATCAAGCGCGTGTCGTATTGTTTGTCTACATAAAATGATGTTGTACCTTACACAAGTGGGAGAAATCTCAAAGTGCGTACAAGGAAAAACATATAACAATATGATTATTGGTTTCTCGTGATCGCAAGGTAAGAAAACTAATAATTCTACTAGGACTTAAACACATAAAATGTTTGTTGCTTTATTAATATTTAAGGTCAAGATATAAAGTAAAGCTACTTCAACACATTGACTACATGTTTTAGTCAATATAATCATGATTAATTATATAAATCATACTTATGAAGTGTGAAATTAACTTGAAATTACTATTGAAACTTCAAGATTTGCGTCATAACTACATTAGTTTACTTATAATTAATGGTTTTCTTAGGCTAAGATATAAATATAAATTCCCTTTGAATTTATCATGACTTATAACATAAAGTAATATTAAAATTGTTTTATGTACGTCCTTGTTAAGACATAAAACATGAGTCCTTTAATTATCAAAAAGACATAATAAAATGCTTTGACATGTTCTGTTTTCTAGTAAAACACATGAAAAATAGGTTCTGAAACTATCCAAGAAAATTTTTAATGTTATAGCATGCACTTGGTTGTAAAATATTGTGTATTTAATTTGGCTTGACCCAATTGGTAAGTATTTGACCTAAAAGGACTTAAGTTATCTAAGGAGTTGTGTTGTAGTATCACAATTCCAATACTCATAGAATACCACATTATTATGGTATGTCTAATGTGTTAAAACAAACTATATTCATATTGTTTGATTTTTAATAACTTTAATTTCTTTACCTCCAAAATCTATCAAGGTTAGAAATCTGCGTGTGTTATGGATACACCTAATATGTTTTAACCGAGAAGGTATTCAAGACATTATCTGGTTATCGATTAGGATGATTCCCATCATGTCTTGACTAAAGTTCTAAAATTTGTTAATATCTTATAAAGCATATTATTAACAACCTAGAGATGAGAACTGTAAATGTATTTTGTATGTCACAGTTAGGAATAATTTATTGTTTCTTAAATACTTAGTACCTTTGATGTTAGGCCCCGGCGAAAAGTTTTCCGAAACCGAACTGAATGAAATTGTTACTTAGAAAATTGTCTCTACTTACAAAAGTAAGTGGGAGCATATATAAATCTTGAAGATATTCAAGAACAAAATACATAACCTTCTTAATACACTTGCTGATGTCATACTAAGATTAAACATGTAAATGTTGAACCAAAGTATAATGTAACTCATTCATAAATCCCCGCAGAGGATCCCTATCAATGGAATGATATTTAATATCAATAACTGAGGAAATATAAGTTAGATGATCCATGCAAGACCTGCTAACTGCTAAGATACATTATCACAGGACGAAGTGAGAGGAAAGTTATAGAATGTCTTAAACTATGGAATGATAAGAGCAGTCCTTAAAAGACAATCAATGTTTTGAGCCCGATTGATCTTTTACCAAACAGTTAAACTGTGAGGTTAGAATGAGTTTCTTTTCAAGAATGACTCATAAGGGAAAAAGTGTATACATATTAATGCCTGGCTGATGATAAGAGTTTTTAATCTTACTCAAGCAATTGACTGTGATTAAATTTTCTTTTCTACACGCATTAATTATACAAATATAATTAATTGTCATACATGTTTTCTTGAATATGAAATATGGCAATTAAGTTTCATAACTCTTTCCTTAATGATTACCTTTGCGAGGACGGTGCGTAATTAAGAGGGCTATGAGTCTATATAATCTTTATAAAGTATGCAAGATAAAAGAATCCAAGTGTGAATTAGATCATGCATCTAGGAGCTGAAATCTTATGTTTAATTATAATTTGATTCTGATTAAAATAAGATAACTCTTGAGTTCACCTGACATTAAGGAGAAGCACTATGTTTTTTCCTTAAAATTCATATGTTGTGTAACATATTGAAAGCATCATTCCATCTAAGCTAGATGTTAATCCTTAAGATCAAAATGAAACTTCACTTGGGAATTTAGGAAATAAAACAAATGACCTTGGAATAAATGTTTATAAAAGAAACCTAATGGGGTGATTAAAATCCAACACAATGCCAATATAACACAGAAGAAATGTCTTAAATGATAATATTTCACTTGAGATAAATTTAATACATGGAATGAAAAAACCTGGTTTTTAAACTAAAAGATCATACATTTATATATTATATTGTGTATAAGACTAGTTGCAACTTTTGCACAAGAGCAAGATGAGCTGACAACAACGGTATCTAATTGAGAGTATTTAGATAATTGTTAAAATAAGCATTTACGAATTATATAAGGCATAGTGTTGTTAGTGTACACTGATGCTAGAGGATAATCAATCCTAATTAAAGTAGAATTTCATCATTTATGATAAATCTGCTAACTAGATATGCTCAACTAAAGCCATAGTTGCAATACACTTTAATAGAAATGATATACTTTACATTTTAAGAAACTATAAAGATGACTGTCTCAGATAGGTATGTTGTTGACTTCAAATACCCTATAAAAGATACTATGACATTTTCATACTATGACACTTGTAATAGTATGCACATGTACGATAAGACACTCATCATATCATTCAAATCCTTCAAAATTTGTGAATTTGAAACAAGTATTCAGAAAGTTTACTCAGATTACTATTTAGCTGTCTTGTAAAGAAAGAGTTGAGAATGTTGGAAATATTATGTTAGGAATAAGAAAAGTGTTTATTATTAAATAGAATTGTCATTGTAAAGTTATAATTTTAGATAGTAATATGTATAATTGTAATAAAGAATCTATCTTGGTCAAAGTTAAGTTTAAAAGTGACCAATGTTTTGACTAAAGTTAGGAAAAATAAGGTAGGCTAACAAATAAGTATAAATACCCATTTATGTAGGGGTAATTTTTTATATACAAGTATTTTTTAACATTCTTGTAATCAACCTTTCCCAACCTCCCTTATCTATTTTTCCTTTGAATAAAAACATTGAAAATATAAAAAATACTACTCCTCTCAAGCTCCCTCTCTTTTATTCTGTAACTTTTGTATGATACTATAAGTGCTAACAATGAACAAAAATAAACAATGGTATCTATCATACGGGATAGATCTAGTTTGTGTTTCCGTGTATCAAATCGAGCTTAATTGTGTGATTTTTCGATCGTAGAGCTTTCGAAACTAAGAAAACGCGTAAATTTCGTATAATTTGGTTATTAGATATACTTTTTGACGTAAATTTGATCCTAAAATGCTATTATTAACTTTTGGAATTTCAATGATGAGTGCGAGAGACGCCAGCGTGCGAGCGGATATAATGAAAAATGTTTAAAACCTTAACAAAATCCACGAAAATAAAGAAAAAATCTTTCAGATATAGAAAGAACTAAAGAGAGAAACTAAAAAGAAAGAAAAATGGAGGCTTTCACTATGAGAAAAATGAAAACCAACACCCTCCTAACATGCTAGGAGGGTTGTATTTATACTACAAAGAGTATGAACTCCTTGTTGGATCGTTTGGGCATTTAATGGACCGAACTAATGGGCGTTTTAGTCCTGACACCTAGCCCAATTAGCCTAAAATGAATTACCGAAAAACTACGTTTTCCTATACAAGGCTCGGGAATATATAATGACCATCACTTTACATAAAAACACGGCTAACAATCTCCCCCTAAGGGGTGGTCATAACACTTATGGCTTCACATCTTGTGACGTCTTGAATCTTGGAGCCTTGTGTTCTTGGGAATTCTTATGACATTCCTTTCGCATGCTTGTGATCTTGGATCTTGAATCTTTACTGATATCCTCTAAACTTATCTTTGGATATCTTGGTTCTTTTAGAGCCTTGTTCTTTATCTGTAACTCATGAGATCCTTAAAATCTTTATCCTTGAATCCTTATCCACCTGCGGTTCTTTGTCCTCTAACCATCATGCTCCAAGTCTTGAAAGCTTGCTAACAATCTCCCTCAACATTTTATTTAACAAGATTATTTGTACCATAGTGGAAGGAGTAGTACTTGATCCACTTGTAATAAATATCTTTGTTATTGCCTGGAAATCTTATCGATAATGTTCTTTTGAGGAAGTGCTTGTACATCAGAGATATCAGAAGACTTTGACATATGTACTTGAGCTTTCATCATGTATTTATCTTTGTCGATGAGCATGCGACTTGAAATCAGACTCAGCTTGTTATGTAGGTTATGAAACGCCGTCAATTATACCTGAAAATTGATGTTAGTGATAAATAGCAGATATCGATGAATATGGCTTTGTCATTCATCTTAAGTTCGGTTACATTAACCTCTGGTTTCGTGAGGATCGTTTTACAGTATAAATACTGTACCTGTGATCAGGTAGGTTTAATTTAGAAGAACCTCCTTGATAGGGTTTCTAGCTCAAAGTGTTAGATCCTCTAAAATGGTTCATAGATTCAACCGGATACTTGCATGTTCTCATTATCGGGCAACGTCTCAAGCAGAACAACACGGTAAGATGAATCAGATAGTTTACTATCTTTTTTTATTGAGAATCGCCAATTCATAATAAGACAGGAAACCAAAATCGATATCTATTGACCCCAGCGTGATTCATTTAGAATCTCGCAATCACCTACCGCAAAGCTGTATTTGATTGTTAACTTTAGAAGAATTTTCCATTCATCACAGTGGATACTAAATACACTTTGAATGTTCTGGCAATTATCGTAAGGATAATGCGTAGGACTCTTTTATACCAAATGTTGTATAATGATGTATGACATTTTGTATATTGAAATTTGTGTCCTAGTAAGATTTTTGATAGATCTCGTTGGCTCTAGACTCTATAAGTGCCCTTTTGTTATTTGGTGATCAGAGGCTGGAGCGGAGTGCCACCTTTTTAATATCAACGATCTTAGAATGAGAAAGCCGATAGGAACGTGTTGATCTCTGTGAGAAATGAAACAAACTTCTTTTAAGAGAAGCTGAGTAGCTAGGATGGGTTGTGCCTTGCATCACTGGGTCATGATTAACTTATCATTCAAATTATATAATCAACTTTGTGATTACTGATAGATAAGCATTGAACCCATTTCTTCCTAGGCCTAAAAGGTTGTGTAGAGGAATTCTTTCTTTCACCCTTTATCCAGCCTTTTCTTTTTTCATTCTTCAACCCTTTCAATGTTATTCCAATGCGTCCTCATTATCACCATGTTGGGTTTGTTTCGGTGATAACTGTCACACCCCGCCAAGGCGGAAACGCGAGGCATAAACAGGAATGGATATCATCACAACACATGGTGTCGATACAGATAATACTAAAATTATAATAACTAAAAGTAAGCAAAGACACAAAGAGTGTCCATAACAATACCCAAAACCTAATGGTGTCTTTATAATGAGAAAGAGTCATCGTCAATAAAAGAACAAGCAAAACTTAATCCAAACAATTCCATGCAAACGCATTTATTCAAAACAGAAAGCATAAAGAAACCTTCACAAGCATCCTAACGGATCACTTCTAGCTACTACGCTCTATCTTAACACCATTAAGCTCACCTGAAAAAGATGCTTAAAACGTCAACATAAAGTTGAGAGAGAATCATAGGTTTACGACATACAATAATATCCAAAAACATTCAATTAGTTGCTGCAACTACCAAAACAATTCATGACACCAAATAACCACAACGGGATGGAACGTGCCCACGATCCACAATCATACCAAATTCATATGTGCGCTACATGGCCTCATATTAGGTCACGCAGTCTTATCACCGCCAAACCTCATTTTGCATATTGGGATCCACAATACCAAACACATCATATCATAACACAACGGGACGGAACGTGCCCACGATGCCAATACACATAACTACAAGCAAGCCTTAAAAACATTTTAATACGTACATACAAGCATATTACACACCCCCAAAATAATATGAGAAAAAGGGGGCTATGAAACCACCTTTGCTAGCTTTCCACAAAGATTCAACAAAAAGCATCACAAACAACTAACATAAATCTAAACAACAAAATAACTCTGTGTTAGCACGCTACTAAGCCAAAAGCTTAATGCACATGTAACAATCATATAATGGATGTCTAAGGTGTTCTATTAACCTCATATGGTCACCCGACACCATACCCAACTTTATAACAATTCGTTTAACAAAGTTTCACTAGTTGTCACAATTTTTTCAAGAATACTTGCAGAATTTTTAACGTGAATTAAACGTACTTAAAAACCTCTAACTTACTGTCCATCCACAATTCATAACCAAAAATCAATCCATATTAATATATTTAGTATATAAACAACGTACCATGATTTCCATGATCATTTAACATGCACAAGACCTTAAGAAAATCAACTTCAGGGGGGGGGGGGAAAGGCGGGAGGGGGGGTGGGGGGGGAGGGTGGGGGGGGGGGGGGTCCCAATGGTTGTCGATCTGTTTGGGGCGACACTAAAAGTTTGGACCTAAAAAAGCCATACTTAGACCCAAATCAAATCTATCCTTTGGGGATTTTATAATAGACAAATAGACTAACTCCTGTATAAGGGCTAAAGCTAAAATCGAATTTTACGTGGGGGTTTTTTATACCTCGAATCTGACCTTAAAACGACCGTATTTACTGCTTGACAACATTTCTTGCAACCAACTTTTTGAAAATGACTTCCCGACACTCAAAACCTTTCGAGGGTGGATGTTATGAAACATACTCTCTGAGCTACATCATAGGCACCGGAAACTTGACAAAAGCTATTACCATCATTGAGATATCAGCCAAACAACACAGCCCTAAATTCTGCCCCAATCTAAATCAAATTCTAACGCGATCTAAACCCTAACGAATACACCTATTTGGATCCTAATTAAACACTAACATTTATAAGCATATTTTTAATATATCATTAATTTTACAGATGTATGAAAACCCTAATTTTACCATCATAATAATTATTACTGGTTTTTTAATGATAATAAACTCAAAGGATTATAAATTTATACTTTTTAATATTCGAAATCTGACAACAAAAATCACCAAACTTGAAAAAAAATATTTTTCTTCTTCCTCCTTTGATAAAATTCGGCTGGGACAATTAAAAACAAGGGGGAGAAGGGTTTTTGGTATTTATAAGGTTTACAAAAAGGTTTAGGATATATATCTTTTACCAATTTTAATTAGAGTAAGATTTGTTTTCCTTTTTTTTCTTTTATCCTAAAAACCGGCCGATTGGCCTTATTTATATTTTTTTATATTTTTTTATTTATCTATTAATTACTTAATTATTAACATTACCTTAAGTTTTTATAAAAACCTTAGCTTGCTTTTACGCAAACTTTTTTTTGCTTTAAAACGCAATTTACTTTAAAACTATTTAAAAAATAAAATAACTTTTTTTTTTTATTAACCCCTAACTTTCACAAATAGAAAATTTTCCATTTTTTTCATATTTCTAACTACTAGAGACCTAATCTTGTCCTACTATACTAACACAAAAATACATATACGTATAATTACTTACACAATTAACGCGAAAAACCGCTTCAATCATAACGCTTCATCAACCAAATCATTTTCCTTGTCACTAAAAAAAGTACAACGAAATAAACTCGACAAAATCCAACACAAATCCAATCCAATGAACGATCAAGCTCAAGTGGATTGATTATCAAATCTCACAAATCTCACACAACACACATAAACCAGAATAAACACATATAACACATAACCCATTCATTGCAATAGATACATAAGTCAACACTAATAGTTTGACTAACCTGCTTAAGTCATGGTTGTCACAATAACTCATGCCTTGGATAACATTCTTCCCAATCTCACTTTACTCTTTTTTTCAATCATATCTAAGGACTTCTACTCTATCTAAAGGAGTGTCCCTGGGTAGATCCCTCCAGTTCTGGTGCCAGGAATCATGGAACAAAAATCCTAACCTTAACTGCCTTATAACAATCATAAGAAACAACAGTTGGCCAGTCTTTGGTATTTTCCAAAGGAAGCCATAAAACCAGGAAAAAGCATCACAGCGTGTTCAAAAGGATCATTTATAACACATTGAGAGTTTCCTATATCACCAAAAAAACTCCCCTTACACATATGCATCATATTATGAAAGAGTTTTGCACATGCGAGGTCAGGAATGCACTTATATTCAAGAGATCTTATCCATTATTAAGCCGTATTGATCACATTTTAATCACTATTGTCACCCTCAAAAATTGCATATGTGGGAACAATTTTTGACTTATCAAGTGAATTAAAATATAGGTTAATATACGTTGAACCACTTTTAGACTAACCAAACAATGGGAGAACAGGAAAGCATTCCGAATGAACTAATTATCAAAAATTTATACTCCCCCTCAATAATAGATTAAAGCGAAAACTTGAAGTGAGAGTTTGTTGAGCACACAATTTTGAAAGATTTTGAAATTTCTTTCTGAAAATATCTTGAAAAATTGTGCTGAACAGGAAAATGATTTTGTATTTATCTTATTAATTATTATTTCCTTGGTGCTTCTCTTAAGCATTTACAAACTTTGAATGTTTGTATGACATTGCTCAAGACCGAGAAGATATGAACTTCCCGTTGTTAAGGATAAATGTACATAAATGAACATTTTCCTTTCTTTGAAGACCGAGTCCTAAGCTGACATTTACTTAGAAGTCGTAGGGAGAGAAATTTTTTTTGAAGAGACATGTTTTGAAAGCATTTGAAACTCTCGCTCGAACTTCATTTATACACCCGTGTTAATATTAATCATTATTTCTAGGTGCGTAAATGTTATCGATTTACGAGAGATATGTCGGAGAAGATTATTTTTGGTATTTTTGAAATTTTTTGATTTATGGATTTTGGGGGGGGGGGGGGGGGGGGGGGGGGGGGGGGGGGGGGGGGGGTGGGGGGGGGGGGGGTAATCTTTTATGAGGTTTTATAATTTTATATTTTCTTTTTCTTGGTTTTATATTTTTGTATTTTGTTTTTCTGATAAATATATACAAAGAATTATTGTGATTTTGCAAGACGTTCAAGCTCCTGTGGAGACAAACTGCGCATACCAAGGCGACGAACCAAATAGTTAAACATATCCAGTGGAAGGGCTTTGGTAAAGAGGTCGGCCAATTGGTAATCAGTCTTGACAAAACACAGTTCACTCGTACCCTTTTCTACGTACTCCTTTATGAAATGGTAGCGGACAGCGATGTGTTTGGTTCTTGAGTGTTGGACCGGGTTGCAGGATATGGCTATGGCGGATTTCGAATCACAATAGATAGGAATCTTGTTGAAATGAAAGCCATAATCTATTAACTGTGTCCGCATCCAAAGGACTTGGGCACAACAAGCGGATAGAGACACATATTCTGCTTCCACGGTTGACAGCGCTGTACAGTCTTGCTTTTTCGAGGACCAGCCCACCAGCTTTTTGCCTAAGAATTGAGTTCCACCGGAAGTAACTTAAAGGTGTCTTTATATCCCACATAATCAGCATATGAAAATCCAGTTAGTTCAAAACCAAAATCCTCCGTATGCCAGAGACCCATATTAACGGTTCCCTAGAGATAGCGAAAGATCCTTTTAACCTCCTTGACGTGCTTCTCGGTTGGCTTAGCCTTGTACCGAGCACATAAATAAGTAGCATGTACAATGTCTGGTCTGCTTGACGTAAGATACATTAGGGCACCAATCATGCTACGATATTTTGTTGCATCGACTAGAGTCCCATTCTTGTCAAGGTCAAGCTTGTCTTTGATCTCAATTGAAGTACCAACGGGATCACAAGTTTCCATTCCATATTTTTTTAGGATTTCTAGCACGTAGTTGGACTGGTTTATAAAGATGCCACGAGGAGATTGGTTAACTTGTAAACCAAGGAAAAACATCATTTCCCTCATCATCGACATTTGAAGAAGCTTTGCATAAGGTCATCAAATAGTTGGGTATACCTAGGGTTTGTAGAACCAAAGATAATATCATCTACATAGACATGCACCAGTAAGATGTCATCGTCGAAGCGTCTTATAAAAAGCGTTGGATCAATGGTGCCTTTAAAGAAGTGATTCTGTAGGAGAAACTTTGACAATTCATCGTACCATGCCCTTAGGTGCTGCTTAACCCACATAGCGCCATTCTTAACATGTAAACCATGGCCTTGGATGCTTAGCATCGATGAAACCTTTAGGTTGACACACATACACGTCTTCTTATAACGTACCATGCAAAAAAGCAATTTTTAACGCCAATTGAATAAAGTGAACTATTTGTTGTGCAGCATATGTCCAAAAATATCCTGAATAGCTTTCATTTTAACAACGGAGCCGAAAAGGATTCTTCGAAATCTATTCCTTCCTCTTAGAGGTACCCTCTCACAACCAGACGAGTCTTGTTTCGGATGACAGTGTTCTCTTCATCATGCTTATTTTTGAATAACCATTTCAAAGTAAGGGGTTTTATATGGAACAGGAACTAACACCTATACTCAAGCCTTTGAACTAGAGAAGACTTCTTCTTTGCATTGATTCAATCCTGGCAGGGTCGGATCATAAGATAAAGCCTCTTTAAAACATTTCCATAGTTTCCATAGTGCAACACAGTTTAATGCATACATACACATTTCCCACCATCTGATTGGAGTTGAATCTGTCAAAAATGGTGGTGAGGGTTCGTCATCCTATCACTTGTTTAATGGTTGATCCTTAACTACAAATATTTCATAAGGGTAAGGGTTTGATAATAGTAATGCAATGTTTGATAATCCACATATTTGTGAAGATGATGATTCACAGCAGGCACTTAATGATGGATGGAGCAAATGGATTTTAAAACGTATTCCATCGAGCCTTTTTTATTTTTATATCATTTGTAAACAATATCAGCAACAATTTCGTGTTGGAGTGAAGCTTGATTATCGTTCTGCAGAACATGTTGTATATTGTGGTTCGAGCCCCAGACAACATCTTGGGTGACGTGGATTTGGGAATATATGTAGCTTAGAGGATAATTTGTTGGTGTTGTGCGGTGTCTACGATTTGTTAGTAGATGTCTTGGAGTTGAAGAACTTTGAGGTAGCTTGGGCCATGCCGGAGCCAGTTCTTGTAGCAGCTGACGGTTGACCACCAATGTAATCATCATACAATAGCTTTAGAATAGTAAATTCCCAATTCCACGTTTCAGTGGGTTGTTTGAGTTTGTTATTGTTGAACAGGAGCACAAGTAAGATCGATCTTGAACCGATTTTGTCTCAGAAGTCCTGCGTTGAAGGCCCTAGGTTTTGAAACTGCTTTGTTCAGAAGCCAAGCAGAAAGCTCATCAAATGTCAAAATTCAAAGTCCCATTATTTCTTTGGTCCTTCGGTATGGAAAACTCTGTAAGCACAGGAATTAGCAGAATAACCAATGAAAAAACCAATGTCTCCTTTTGCACCAAGTTTCCCAATGTCTTCACGATCATTCTTGGGATAACAAAGAGCCCCGAATACATGAAGAAAGGAGATATCAGGTTTTCTGCCATTAATAAGCTCGTATGGTGTTTTATCAAATTTAACTTTTGAATTATGGAGTGGTTTTGAGTGTATCACGCAATAGAAATTGCTTCAAGCCCATATGAATAATGGGCAAAAACGAGAGAAAATAAACCTTGATCTAAAGCATCCCCACTAACGTCTGATTTCTTCGTTCCACGACTCCATTTTATTAAGGTGTTTTGATAGAAGACGCTTGGTGAGAGATGCCAACACTATCAAAGTATTCCTTAAGCACTTAATTCTTGAATTATGTGTCGTTGTTGGTTCTTACAATAATGACTGGAGCTTGCAGTAGAACTGTAATTTTCTTAAGAAAGGTTTTAATCTCCTCTGGTGATTCATCTTTTGATCTGAGAAAGTGTACCCACGTGTAACGAGAGTAATCGTCTACAATCACCAGAACGTACCGCTTACCATTTATGCTTTCGGTTCTCATTGGACCACATAAATGCATATGAAGAAGGTGTAAACTTTGCTTAGAATTTGGAACAAGTTTGGGTGGGTGAGATGCCTTTTTGCTTTTTCCTTGCTCACATGAGGGACAAAGATGTTCTTTATGATATTTGAATTTTGGAAGACCGATGACGAGATCATTTTTAGCTAGGTCATTTATGGTGTCAAAATTGAGGTGGGATAAACGTTGATGCCATAACCATGACTTGGTAGAAGTAGCACGAGCCATGAGGCAAATTGGAGATGCATGGGCCATTTCATAGAGATTGATGGTGTAAAGGTTTGTTGTACGATTTCCTTTCAACAGATCAACTCCTTCGAGGTTTCTGACGAAACAAGTGTTTCTTCTGAAAGCGACCTCTAAATCTGAATCATAAAACTGCCCAACCGAGAACAGGTTGTGCCCCAAGCCCTCAACAAAATAAACCCTGGTGATCAATATATTTCCCCATTGAAGAGCACCATAACCCAGAATTGCAGCAACATGATCATTTCCAAAGCACACAGTTCCCAAAAACTTCCAGAAGAAATTGATGAGAAGCTTTAGATTCCCTATCATATGCTTGGAACAACCCGAGTTAATGCACCATAAACAAATTTGGATACCTGCCAAGAAAAGAAGTGGAATTTGGAAACCGTTTGATTGTAGGTTCCTAAGGGTTAGAAGTACATGCATTATCATCATTTGAATAGTCAAATTGACACTCAGATTCACTAGATGCAATTATTTTTCCTTTAAGGTCAAAAATTCATCCAGGTGGTGACCACCTAAGGCAAAATCTAGGTTTACTAGGCTTAGGTGAAGCAAGTCTTTCTTTGGACCTTACCTTCTTAGGTTTCGTGACCCTTGGCTTATGTTTCTCTTGATTTTCAGTGTTTGAAACATTTGGCTTTTGTTTCTTACCACGAGAATTCATGCCATTCACATAATTAAGCATACTGACATCATGATTAGCAGTAATTAAAAATTGCTTATACATGGCACAAACAGCTTCAGATTTATCATTCCGAATAACAAGCTTAATGTTATTACATTCAGATGATATATGTTTCTTAACCTTAAAAAGCAGTAAATTCCTATGGTGTTCTTCTACTTCAACATGTTATACTTGAATGCAACTACTCCTTAGACGCAGAATGGACCCTATCATTCTTTGTATTGCTCCTAGGTCGTGGCCTTCTAGTCTTAGTAGTGTTGTCTACTCTTCTATCTTTGTAAAGAACAAACCATTAGAGTCGGAATCCAATTTTTTTTTCTTAGTGATGACATGAGATTGTGAAATAGTGATCGTATTTGTCCTAACGCTTGCTTTTAACTATGTTTGATAAGGCACAAATTTAATATCTTCCTAGAAGTCCTTAGCAGGATTTCCAAGAACAATCATTCATAGGGGGGCAAACACGTTGTCATTTTCATAACTTATTGATTCCTGTGGTGTGGTTACCGAGTTGAAGTGACTAGATTTGACAACTCATGCATCTCATCAACCATTTGAGAACCTAGTTTTGAAAAATTTGTACGTTCAGATTGGAATTCCATTTTTGGTAGTCATATGCAACAACATTGTTTCTAAAAGATTGCAAAGACGGTTTCCTCTCGGTTGATTGATTTGCAAACTTAGTATTCGTACTCGTACCTTTAATGGTGTCCTTTTGTTCAAAAACCATATCAAATAACTGGGCTCTTAGCTTAGCATTTTCATAAATCGCATCATGTAATTTGTTTTGCAAAGAGTCTATTGTTATTTTAGTTTGAGCCCTTGTCACATTGATAGAGTCAAACAGGTTCTTATATGTGGTCTTAAGATGAGTGTTTTCTTTAGCATAATTCAAACCTGAAACTCTAATTCCATGTTCTCATTCTCTAGTTTTCTGAGACAAGAAACATGGTAAAATCTGATTCAACCTGATATCCTTACCTTAAACCCATGAGATCTCCCAACATGAGCTTGCAAAACCGTTCGATTTTTCTTTGGCATGCATTATAAAAGCTTTATCAATTGATATCTATCATATTTAACATTCTTCATATTTTGTGTACCAATATATTCCCAAAGAACATCATATTCATATTTACCTTTAATAAATGCAAATTTCAATTTTTTCTTTCGTACGATACAATGCTCAGTTTGGAGATTGATGTATCTACAACTAGAATACTTAGCACATAGAACATAGATATCTTGACTGACAACTGCTCTCAAGAGACGCTCAATTTCAAATTCCAAAGCCTTGTGCTTAGCAAGAGATTCATCAGCTTCTTTTGCAAGAGATTTGAAGTCTCGAACAAATTTAGCTGCTTCCTTTAAAAAATTGTATTTCAAATTTTAGTCTAGCTCAACTTGGATGACGCTAGGAAAAATTTTCATATTTTTATTACAATTTTGTGAACCTCTTTATGAGCGTAGACGACCATGTTGTATATCTAGATGTCATTTTTGTTTAAACACGTTGCAGAGTACAATGTAACTATTATACCTCATTAAGAAATTTTTCGGCAACACTTGGAAGAAAGTAATCCGTCCGAAAACTCTTCATTTGGTTATTTGAAATTGATTTTAACAGATGGCCGGTTTGGAAAGCATTTGAAAAATACAACACTCACGTAACATGGCCTTTTTGAGAACAAAAACCCCTAAAAATTGATTAATCTTTGCATAATTTGCGGATTTTATTCTTTGTATAATTGTTTTCTTTTAAAGCGACGTCTCTTTGAGCAAGTTTGCAAGTGTCACCGTCAGAATCAAAAAGCAGGAGATCATTACTTTCTATAAAGTTTTCCATCAAACAAAAAAACCCCTCATTTGTTTTTTTTGCTAGAGTTGCTTGGAGATAAAAAAGGATTCTGATAACATAAATCATTTTCTGTTCGTGTGGTAAAAGAGTCTGCTTAGGTGAAAGCATGTGCATCGTTTGAATCGATCGACCTGTTTTGACCAAAATATTATCTTAATTCCTTTATCTTGGCGAAGCGAGCGGGAGAGGGGCGGTTGGAATGAATGTTTATCAAGAAGCTCGTCTTCGCGTATTTTGAAATCAGACTTCAACTTTTTCTTTTCTTCTTGAAGAGAAGAAACGGTTGATTTTTTCTTTTGAAAGTCTAGTTTATTTTAAAATTTGTAATTTCCCTTCATTCAAAAGTTCTTATCGTTTTAGAAGAACTTAAGTGAAGTGCCTTTAATCTTTTTTAGCAGACATTGTTACTTATTAAACAGACTTATGATAACACCTTTCAAGATTGTCATATTTGTCTTGACTAATTTCAAAACACTTTTTGATGGTGGGGTTAATTAAGAGAATGGGATATTATCCATGAAGATTTATATCTAGCAAGCTCAGTGGTTAATTCAGCATTTGTTTTCTTTTAGTTTGCGATTGACCGTGTTAACTTTCTCAACTTTAATGGCTAAATTATTATATAATGAATCATATAAAAGAACGTGTTTTTCTCAACGTAGCGAGGATTTTGTTCTACTATTCCCCCCCTTTGTTCAACACTTGTTCCACACTAAAAACCTTAGAAATAACATTACTATCATTCTATTGTACTTGGTGTGGTTCAGGAATGAGTTGAGTAGCTCAGTATACTGCTCCTCTTGAGTAAACATATTAAATATCTCATTATCATAGCAATTGTCATAGTTGTGTACCTCAGTTGATCCGTCTGAGTCATAGACGGGAGCTTTGTCAATCTGAGTACCCGATGTCGATGATTACTGCAAATTAGCCATCAAAATGCGGTTTGCATTGACTTCCTCAATCTCATCAAGATCCGCTGCAGCAGCCATCAAATCAAACTCTTCAACTTGGAGTTGGATTCCTGTTTCTTCCTTTTGAGCAATCAACAACTGAGTCTGAATATAAGCAGCATCCCTTCTCCTTGGTCTGACTGTGCAGTTCCTAGCAAAATGACCCAATCCTCTGCAGTTGTAACACCTTATCTGATTACCATTATTCCCAATCGCATTACCCTCTGCCCGTGTTGTTACAACATTACCATTCCTATTCGGATTCTGATTAGCAATCCCCAGAACAACAAGTAGCCCATTCTGATTTCTAACATTCTGAACACCCGGATTCTGAACTGCATTCTGAACAACCTGATTCCTGACATTCTGTACTGCATTTTACCCATGCTGATTCCTAACATTCTGCCCAGCATACTGTCTAAACTGATTCCTACCATTACCTTCAACCATCTGCATATGTCTGTCTTGACCCATATTCATACTCGGTTGAGCAATCTGCCTATTACGATGGTTTGATGAAATTCTCTGGTTGTTGTTGGTTGGTGTTAAGTAGTTTAGTTTGAATGCCTTAGCCATTAGAACAAGTGCCATGTTCATTGCGGTTGTGGGATCTGTAATGTATTCGGGATTTGGAATTGGTTGTTGCATGTAGTTCTGGTTGAATGATGGTTGTGGGTTATAGTTGTTGTTGTTGTTGGGAAGTGGTTGTTGCATGTAGGTACTTGATGATGGTTGATCTTGGTGAAACACTGGATAATTGAATGGATAGATGGAATTTGCCATGAGTGCTAGCGGATAATGTGTTTTTGCAAGTTGTTCAGCTCTTAGATCATCTACCTCCTTTTGAATGTACTTCAAGAAATCATACAACTGAGTGTAATCTGATGTATGCAAGTCCTTTGTTTGATGAACAATGGTAACATGTCGACTCCATTCTTGTTGTAAGTTGTTTAAGAACTTGAGATTACTGGCAATCTTTTCTAGAAAGTGTTTGTTTCTCTTGAAATCATTCATCAACTTTGAGAAACGATGATAGTAAGACTCAATCGATTCCCCATCAGTAGAAGTAAACCTTTCCCATTCATTAAACAACTTAGCCTTTTTCTCTTGAATTCTGATATCATAACCTTTCATCATTTGTTGAACACGTAACCAGATTTCCTGAGCAGTTTCACAACTATCAACAACATCATAGATGTATTCAGGAAGACCGAGAAGAATAGTCTGAATTTCTTGATCATCAGCTTCCATCTGCTTAATTTCTGCTTTCGTGAGTTCATCGTCAGTTTATTCATGAAACGTTTCAGGAATAGGAACCGTACGGGCTAGATCACCTAGTTTAGGAATCATTCGTCTGGCATATGAACCATTCATAATGGATTTGTATATTAACTTTCCATTTGGTCTACTCTTAGCATAACGGAGAAGACGTGATGACCATAGAGCATAGTTCTCTTTGTTAAGCATAGGAGGGCGGTTTTCAGAACCGACTGCATAAATGTCTTGTTGAGTCGACATTGCAAAAGTAATGTGAAATGATAAACAAGGATCTTTAGTGGAAAAAGTGATTGTTGTTGTGGACTGAAATCAATTAACGTTCACGGGATTTTACAAATCTATGACTTAAACCGTAAAAAGAATCGACTTTTATGGGATTTTACTAAATCAAGAAAAAACCATGAATGAAAGATTAATTGATGTTGAAATTGTTGTTGTAATTGAAGAACTTGAGCTTTCGTTAACGATTAATGAGCTTAAGAGGACAAACGGCGAAATTTGGTTCACTTTGGAGGGCTAACGGTTGAATTATAGCTTGTAAGGACTAACGGTGCAAAGGAGTTTCATCAAAATGGGTTAATAAAGAAAGAAATGACTAATGGTGAAATTTACTTGGAGATGAGGGACTGCATATGTCAAAGTTGCATTTAAGTTTAATAATAAAAAAATTCCCATCTTTTCCCTTTCTTCTACGATTTGAAATGTTATAAAATTCCACGATTGTGTTTTTAAGCTCGCGGGATGGTACGGTTATCGTCGGTGAAAACCAAATATATCACGATGATCGAAACGAGTTCACGATCGTAATGGTAGTAATTAGAAGACCCGAAATTAACCATCACTCGAAACCGAAAACCCGAAACGAGTTAAAACGATTATGATTTGTTCCTGTTAGTTTGTTAGTTGTTCGGTTCTTTCTTGCAAACAAGTTGTTCGGTACCACAAGGATTCGAGTTGTTCGGTACACAAAGTATTCTAGTTGTTCGGTCCTAACTGTAAATGGTTGTTCGGTTCTCAACTGTGAATGGTTGTTCGGTTCTACAAAGAAAACGAGTTGTTCGATTCCTAATACATTTGAGTTGTTCGGTGCTCACACGAAAATGGTTGTTCGGTTTACAAAGATAAATTGGTTGTTCGGTTTGTATTGATCACAAGTTGTTCGGTTGTAGCAAAACTCCAAAACGTACTCTCTTTCTTGTGTCCTTGATTTTGTCTAGATGAGAAACCAACAAAAAACAAGCCGTCCTTGTAGCTTAAAACATGGATCTATGACACCTTCGTTTGTCTTCAACCGAGTGAACGACAAGGAAATATAAGCCAACCCAGGAAATAAGCTTGTAAATAAGCACTTCCACCACAATAAGCTTATGTACCTGATAACCACAAAAACCAAATAAGCCAACGTTGTATAACTTAGATAAGCCCAGAAAAAGTTTCAAAAGAAGCTGTGTTTAAACCTTAAATAAGTTATCATAGAACTATAACAACAAAAAAAAACAAATGTGAAGCTAAAAAAATTGATGACCAAAAATTTTGATGTTGGTAAATAGAACAACTGTTTAGCCCATCTTTTGATATTTGGTAACTGCCCAATAGATTGAAAGCACAAATACGACACTTTATGTATTGAAACAGTTCACAACAAAAAGCACAAATAAGGTCTTTGATTTAAAAATTATGACGAGTTAACAAAGAAAAATAATCTAAAAAAATAAGCCGAATCAATAAGCTTGAAAAAGCTCACAACAACAAAGCCACTAAACCTAACCTAGGCTCTTGATACCATATGTTAAGTGTATCATTTCATCACCAAACACAAAAATAAGAAAAAAAGATTGTTAGGTCACATTAATCTTGAATCAATTATATCAAACATGTATGCATAGAGAGAATAGTAGAGAGAGGCAAGTATTTGAAATTCAAATGATATAAAAGGGAAGGAAAATTGGAAGAGTTTGTTACAAGTGCATCACCCTCTAATGAAGATAAAAGGGGAATTTATAGTTGATGGAAGGAGGCTTCCTTTCCTTATGTTCCTAACTTGTCACATCTAGTCCCTAGACTTTGGTAATTATGTTATTTCATTCTTTTAGCATAATATACCTTATTACAAACTACTTTGACATTATCAAAAGAAACACTAATGACTTAAATAATACAAAATCACATAATCGACACTTTTAATGATCCTAACAATCTCCCCCTAAGGGTCGATTATTCAGGGCGTTCTCTTCTTGATCCAAGTGGTCTTCCATTCACGTACATCGCCCATCTTCTCATCTGCCTTCGATGCTTCAATCTTTCTTCAATCTTTCTTCAATCTCTTCTTCAAACAACTTCAAGTATTCTGTTTCATCTTTGGTGAGATCTTTTTGTACGTATCCATACTTGACATCATTATTATAACTCTTCAAACCTTCTAACACTCTATTTAACATAGCATCACAAAACTTATGGATTTCTGAATGTCTCATCACCCGTTTCTCTTTCTTTTTATTCTTGTAAATAATTCCATGCACAGGCTCATAGATGATAGAGAACATTTCATGATCTTCAATTCCTGGGAAAGTCATTATTGGTTGTTAGCCTCAATTTATTGAGTCAAACAAGGAAGCTCGGTCACTCTACGATGGAGCTTCGGTCTTTAAATTAGTTAATGT
>BQNB010125721.1:0-19719 GCA_026074375.1 Tanacetum coccineum | reverse complement strand
GATATATACGTACACAAACACTTATGCCCTAAAATGCAACTATATGAGGGACCCTTAAGCTATAGTCTAGGCTCAACCACCTAGTTATCTATAACCATAGGCTCTGATACCATTCTGTCACACCCCGCCATGGCGGAAACACGAGGCGTAACGTCATGGATACCATCATAACACAATGGTGTCTATAATAGAGAATACTAAATGCATGATTAAGAAATAAGGACACAATGTGTCATGACAATATCAAAACAAATAAACAACTTCTTGTATTAATGAAAGTGGGTCTCACCAATACAAAAAAAATAAAAATCCACGATCCTAATAAAATCCAAAACATTCAAAAAAGGTTCATGCAACATAACACATAAGGGAGTGAACTCCTATGCAACCCTAGCAGTCTCTCTCTAGCCACTTCGCCTAACCTCATGAAGCTCACCTGAAAATGATGCTAAAATACGTCAACACAATGGTTGGTGAGGTTCATAGGGTTAAGACACATAACAAAATCTTGTAAAACAATTGCTGTGACCAGTAAAACAATTCATAACAACCAGACGTGTCCCTCAGTCCACGTATACATCACATCACTCACAAAAAGGGTCATGGGTAGCTCACTACCCTCTGATCGGAACACTAAGTCAGTAGGTATTATTTCAACCCTTCAGTTGGTTTGAATTGAGTAGTAAAGACCACTCCCAACCGAACTAATCACATCACAAACTACTCCAATTGATCACTAAGCCATGAAGCCTTTCCACACAAATCAGTAGGTATTATTTCAACCCTTCAGTTGGTTTGAGTTGAGTAGTAAAGACCACTCCCAACCGAACTAATCACGTCACAAACTACTCTAATTGATCACTAAACCATGGAGCATTTCCACACAAATCAATAGGTATTATTTCAACCCTTCAGTTAGTTTGAGTTGAGTAGTAAAGATCACTCCCAATCGAACTAATCACGAAACAATAACCACGTAGCAAATAATCACAACAACTAAAACAGTTTAACACATAGCATCATTTTCACCCCAATAAAACATAAGAAAAAAGGGGCTATGAAACTCACCTTTGCCTAGCACTCAAAAGCTTCCAACAAGGCTTCACAAATGACAATCACAAATCTACGCAACAAGAATAATTCGTGTTACACGCTATTAAGCCGAAAGCTTAATATACATGTAGCATTCATATGATGGACGTCTAAGATGTTTTATTAACCCCCATGGGTCACCTTGACTCCATACCCAACTTAAACCACTTTACTAACAAGTATACTAGCTAGTCACTATTCGTGCCAAACTGCAGAATTTTAATGTGACTTATCGCACTCAAAACCTTAACTTAATGACCTTCATAATTCAAACCAAAAATCACACATGTTCATTAATGAATATATTAACTACCTTGGGACTCCCAAGAGTCAATTACATACACAAGTACTCCCAAGAAAATCAAACTCCAAAACAGTCCCAATTCGGGTCTGATTGTGCACTAAAATGTTTAGACTTAAAAATCATACTTAGACTTCGAATTAATTAATTTCCTTTGGTGTATCTTTAATAGACACATAATAATTAACTAATGTCAATGGGCTAAGTCTAATTCAAATTTTAAATAGGGTTTTCACTTCACACAACTTGACCTAAATCTGATCTAAAAACTCAGCCTTGAAAACGAATTTTGTTTGAATTGTTTAAATAACTTTCACTCACTTTTAATTCTTGAAACCTATGGGGTTTGAAAGTAGACTCTCTGTAGATAATTTTAGGCTTTTGAAAATCATTAAAAGCTTTCCGTATGATCAAGTTATAACCCTCGCAAGTTGACCCTTCAAAACTGCCAACAATTTAACTCCGAATTTACTAATCCTAAAACCCTAATTGCACATGATTAACTTCATTAATTATATAAAAAAACGATTTTAAAAGATTAAAAACCTAAATTTACCGATTTTACATGAACCCTAATCCATCATATTAATTACAAAAGTTGGACGATCCCTGATTAGGTCCGTATTAGGTGTAATACGGATCTGTTAGGCTCCGGTTCCTGTATCAATTAAGTCTTGATGTATGAGATCTGCGCACTAAGAAAACAAAGCACCGTTAGGCTTGCCAAAATAATGAGGGGAAAGGTTTGGGATTAGTTTGGTATTTATAGGCCACAAGAAAATCCCTAGATAACTCTAATTACAATTTGATTTCAATTCAAACTCTTTTTCTTTTTTTTTTTCTTTCTAATTTTGGTATTTTACTATTATGCATATAAAAATATTTTTTTTTCTTTTCTTTTATTAATTTTTTACTTATCTTTATACCTTAAGTTTTATAAAAAACCTAGCTAATTTGTTTAAACCATTTTACCTTGTAAACTCCTTCTAAAAATAACTTTTTATTTCCAATTTTCACTTTCTAAAAAATAAGAAAGTCTTCCAAAAAACTCTCATATTTACAAAACTCATTTCTTTCACAAATGGACACATTTCATTTTAATCCAAAATTCATATAGAGTATCCAATATTAACCAAACCTATTTTCTCAAATTTACCCAAAAAAAAAAAAAAAAAAAAAAAAAAAAAAAAAAAAAAAAAAAAAAAAAAAAAAAAAAAAAAAAAAAAAAAAAAAAAAAAAAAAAAAAAAAAAAAAAAAAAAAAAAAATCTTTATACTTTAAGTTTTATAAAAACCTAAGCTAATTTGTTAAACCATTTTGCTTGAAAACTACTTTCTAAAAATAACTGTTCATTTCCAAATTCACTTTCTAAAAATAGAAAGTCTTCCAAAAACACTCATTTCTTTCACAAATGGCACACTTCTTATTTTAATCCATCATCTAGAGATCCACATATTAACCAAACCAATTCTCTCAAAATACCCAACCAATTCCATTATCACTATAAGTGATTAAAATGAAATTTCTCCATCAAATAACTCATTTCTCTTAGCTTAACCTCTAGAACCTAAACTTATCTTAAATTACTAACACAAAAATACGTATACGTAATAATACTTACACATTTAACACAAAATGTTAAAATCTCAATAATCATTTCCTTGTCATCAAAAGTGAACGAAATGAACTTCACACAATTCAACACTAATCCAATCCCAATGAGACGATCACGCTCAATGGATTGATTATCCAATCTCACATATCCCACACAAACACATATAAGCTCGCATAAACACATGAAATCACATAAACCATACATTACACCAGGCACATAAGTCAATACTACGGTTTGACCAACCTGCTCAAGTCATGGTTGTCACAACTTGCATTGCCAATATCTCAATATGCAATGTAACTTGCATAACTAAACACCTATGACATCTATATCTATTTATATGTCAAGTAAACATCATAACATATCAAGTCGATATCTTAATATCATTATTACAAAGTACATTACTCTTATAATGTACCATTCGCAACGTTATATCAAGATAGGCTTTAAACCATTATCGTATGCCTCTAAACCCTAATTCCATGAAGAATTAACATCTAAAGTAAATGCACAAGCTACTAAAGCATATGTACAATAATATCTCATTTGAAATATAAACTCCTTCCAAGTCAAGTACAAGTCTTATAAAGCACAATGTACAAATCATAAAGCATGATCTTCAAAATAGCCGTTTTACCTTCGTTTTCCTAAGGAATCCTGTAAAATCTATCAAGTACAAGTTTCAAGCAAGTCATACACTTCATTTACAATCCATATTCATCCTCATTTCATGAAATTACAAGAAACCAAAGTCAAAAACCCTAACCCGAGCTAAATAGTAACCCGTGATCCGTTTATTGATTTTTATCCGTTTTAAACCTCAACCAACACTCAAATAAGTTGTAATAACTTATTTTACAACATTATCAATCATATTCACTCATCATATCATCATTTTAACAATAATGTACGAGAATTGAATCGTGAAAACCCTAAACGAACCCTAATTGCAAATTCGACTCGTTTATTCATTTTATCCATTCTAATCACGAACCATCAATCAAATATTGTTGTAAACTCATGATATAAGTTTACAATTCATAATCTATCATCATTTATCAAATGTACACGAAATTAAATCCAATAAACCCATTTCGTGCCCTAATTTGACCCACAACATGTTTTACTCGTTTTCGCCCATTTTTAACCCGAACTATCTATCAATCCTTGCTAATAACACTTGATACAAGCCTTGAGAACACATATCTATCATTGTTAGCCAAATGTACCTGAAATTCAAGCATAGAAATCCAATTCGAGCCCTAATACGCCTAAACGAACCCGCGACCCATATCTTTGCAAAATAACCCATTTTTAACTTCCTTTTGCAAGTTAGCACCTCAATGACAAGCACCACTACATTCCTAAGCATCTTACCCAGCTGCTATGACCATTTCTTGGTCTCTAATGAAGCCACATGATCACCCTTTGGCCCTAAGTCAGCCGCGGCTAAGAATGGCCATAAAACCACCTCCACATCACCTCTCTACCACTCTAGCCTCACCACATCACCCTCATAGACTTCCTAACTCAGCTACATCAGTATCATGACACCTCACCCGCTCACCTTGGCCTCTAAGTTTCAAAATAACCATAAATAAGGGTACCATGCCTTCATTTCAAATCATCCCCCACTTCCTCCTCTATAACCCATCATAGCAGCAATCCTTTGCTCAAAGAAGTTCTTAAGAGGTCCTATGAAGTCTCAAGAATATAAGTGAAGCAAAATAAATCAAGAAAAGAAGCCCGGGAGTCGTTATTCTAGGCGTACAAAGCTAAAAGTCCCGATTCGACCCATTTCCAAGCTATAAGCTCAAACCCAGGTTCTGGATGTTCCACTTCTGCTCATACACTCTTATAATGTTCATATGATCCTAAATAAACTCTTGTTAAAGTTTTATAACTCAATTCATGCTTATTTTTTATTTTGATCCAAAACCGTACACCCAAAACCCTAATTTCATGTTTTTCTTGAATCTATGAGCTAGTATGATAAAATGTTGTTATAATCTATCCTAACATGCTTAACTAATGTTATTATAACCACTTTATCAAGTCTTGAAGGAATTTGAATTAAAAACCTACGCGTTTTCATTATAAAACCCTAATTCGACCCGTTTTGATTTCTAGCTTAACGAATTGTTAATCTGAACTTAGTTACTATTAATCTTCATATTTTAGCTTATTCTAATAAGCTATAACCTGCAAATATCTTTTGGAATGTTAAAATAAGCTTGCATGGCCATTCGACTAGTTAGTTTTATGTTTGTAAATATTATCATGCAATGGAGGATATTATTTCTTAACTTTATGAAACTTATAACTAAAGGGACTGAAAATGTCATTTTATCAAAGTTATAACTATAAGGGTCTATTATGTCACTTTCCAAAGTACAAGGTTTACTTTGTACATCTTTTAAACTTGAAGGACCAAACTCGTAAAACTGCAAACTCTAAGGGTATATCTTGCCATTTTTCATTCTTAAGGGTCTAAAATGTAACATTTTGAAAAAGTATAAAAATGTATTCAAAACCTTACAAAACATAACTTTAATTAACGCTTGACGTGCTTAACATTTCCATTTATTGAGCAAAACGCTTAAAACGATTATGTTATAACCATTATATAATTCATCATCGATGTGCTTTATAAAAATCCTGTCCCGAATCTATATCGTACCACAATACTAGGGAGCTTCATATTAAGGGGTTTCATCTTGGTATTACGTTCTGACTGAGTTGTTGGGTTTACGATTTAAAGTGCCCTAGCTCCTCAAACATTTACTGAATGACTTCTGAATTATGATGGCCCGAACGGTGATACAATAATTCCAAACTTTCCAATCAAACTCATAACAATATTAGACTCTCTAAACCAAAGTTCTAGAGTACAATCTACCTAAGACTTGACATATTTACTCAGGTCGTTTTGGCAAACGGGGGAAGTTAAACCCTAGGTATGTTGGACCTTTTAAGGTGATAGAAAGGGTTGGAGAAGTTGCTTACAAGCTTGAACTTCCAGAAGAGTTGAGCAGAGTTCATAATACGTTTCATGTATCTAATCTGAAAAAGTGTCATGCCGACGAACCATTAGCCGTTCCGTTGGATGGACTTCATCTTGATGACAAGCTTCATTTTGTTGAGGAACCATTAGAAATAGTGGGCCGTGAAGTTAAACGGTTGAAGCGAAGTCGGATCCCATTAGTCAAAGTTCGATGGAACTCCAAGAGAGGTCCTGAGTTCACGTGGGAACGTGAAGACCAATTCAAGAAGAAATATCCACACCTCTTCACCAAGACCACACCGTCGTCAAGTGCTGCATCGTGAGCCTTGAGGACAAGGCTCGTTTAACGGGGGAAGTCTATAACACCCTGTGTTTTCAAGTCATTGACGACGTCGATAAATCCGCAATGTACCTTTTGTAATGTACGTGTTTACTTTAAATCATAAGCGATAGGTTAAATCGCGTACGCCAAATATTATCGTTTAATGTAAACAGGCATCAAACAATTAAATGTTTACATCAAGCAAGGGTTAAGTAATTATTTTGAGAATAATTATTAACTTTGTTCATTTTATTTTTATCGGATACGTAAAGTGTATACGTTTCGCAATAAATTGCGTTTAGGCACTCCCGGAACCACCAAAACTTTTCTACGCTTCAACAAATACCCACATTTATACCCAATACATAAAAATTACTCAACAACATCACATATATCTTCTTATGGCCGAAATTATGGCAATTGATACAAAGATATAAGAAAAATTCACACTTTGGTCAATGGTACAACACTTGACTCATTAAAACCTAGCTAAGCTTGTCTCTTTGACTAATAACATGTAAACAAGGACCCCTAAAACCCTCCTCATGTTTTCTTGACCAACTATTAATGAATTTGAACAAAGACTTCTCATATAAGATATAAGTAACTAGCTAAGACTTCACTTTCTATACAAACACTTAGTAAAATTTTCACAAAACTTCTCCCCTTTGCTCCTTATAGCTCACGGCTCAACACCCTCACCCACATAAATCCATACAAAATTTTATACAACCCATACACACATATACACATCTATCCTAAGATGTTCTAAGGTGTTTCCAACCATTGAATCACCATTTACAAGTAATAATCAAGAAAAGGAAGCTAGGGTTTTTATTGAAGAAAACAAGGGTTTTCTTTGTGCAAGTGGTTTAAAGTCTACACATAGGGTTTAGCACGTATTTTCATCATCCTACATCATCTCATAATTTTATCTAAGCCCCTTAACTTTTCATTATTATGATTTATATGCATATGTGATAATATATATATTGAAACTCGCCATGGACATGATTAAGAAACTTGTAAACATGGAATTTTCTTGTAAATATAGTTTTATGAACTTATACAAATCTTTATTGTAGTTAATATGAAGTTATAAAGGGGTCATCCTAAAGAATTTACAATCTTAATATAAGCTTAAAAAGCTCTAAAGTGGGTAAAACAAAAAAACTGGGTCAAAAATTGGACTTATGACTGTTAGTTAAATATTCTGTCCCCCAAATGTCTTAAAAATATACTTATTTTATGTTTTTATAAGATAATACATTTCACGATGATTCCGAAAAAGTAAGAAACTTGTCAAATGGATAAATAACGAAAAAGTTATGGTAAAAACAAGTTATACGCTATTAAACCGAGTCGTAAAAGAATTTTTATAAAAACAATTTATAAAAATTGTATAACAGCCAAGTGTTTATGATATTTTTAATAAATAATACATAATTTTTAGGAATCCAAAACTGAATAAGAATTGTAATTTTTCAATTAATAAGAATGAGTTATGAATTTCGGCGAGTTTACGACAATTAAAACTTTTATAAAACTATTTTTAATAAAAGTTAACTATTCCTGACAGAAAGTTACATTATTTTTTAAAAACCCCATAAAAATTATAGAACTTTCAATAACATGAACGTCCTCGCAAGAACGTTAAAAACGCAGCTATAACGAATAAAATACAACCGGCATTTAACGTACGGTTTATACGACCACCGAATAACTATATTAAATAAAAGTCACGTCATGTTGAACAGTAAACGATACAGTCCACTAGAGAGTCAAAATAACAAAATGTCCAAATTATGAAAACTCGTCCTAATATGAAAAAGATTGAGGTCCAAAAGGAACCGTCAAAAATCGGCTTAAAATGCAAAAGTTATTCTAGATTGTAACAGAAAACTATAATTATAACGTTTTTACCTTATTAAACGTAATTTTCCCCAAAACCAATAGTTGGTGATTGAAACTAATATAATTATATGTGGTTAACAAAGAACTATATTACTATGGAGTTTTCATAATGAGGCCTCTTCGGTGATGGCGTTTGACGAGTTGTAGGATTTACGATTAAAGAGTCCTAAACTCCTCGATACGTCATGTCATAGACCTCTAATTTATGATAGCCTAAACGATAAGTACGATGTACCAACTATAAGAAATAAATTCAAGTACTCTCGGTACTTATACCGACCTAAGATAATTTAGGTTGCATTCGATCTTTTACGGGACGCCTTTATCTGCGATATTTGGATTATCAAGAACACCAATGTGAGTTCAAGCCCCACATTTTTACGATTTCAATGATTATATTAATTATGGGTGGAAACATGCTTGTTTTACAAATTAGACGCAAGTATTGATTACATGTTTGCCTAAGTAGCGATAACCCAGTTAAGCCCATTATCATGAACTGTCAATTGCATAGATGTAGTTGGGAATTACATTATGTGAGCGCGAATGTTATTTAATAGATCTATTCGGGAAACGACCTCCCCGTTCGGGTGACTTGCTATCACCGAGAACGAACGATATAGCATGTCGAATTTTAGGGATGTTTTCGGGTTAAAACATCATTACGGGCTGAGTAGCAATATAAAAGCTGAACAAGACTGTCTAGCATTCCAGTGGTAATGAGCTTAGTGTAAATGTAATCTAGTCTTGCGATCCTGCATATTATGATTTATCAAACCTATGAATTCACCAACATTATTGTTGACGTTTTTAAGCAATGTTTTCAGGAGATCAATAGGCATGGGATACCAGGGATGCATTGGGTTACATTTTGGATTGCACGCTTCAAGGATTTGAGGGTGCATCGATATATTGGGAAATTAAGGTCAACTTATTGAATATTCAATCAATGAACAAGTAGAAGCTATATGCTTTTGTTATTAAAGTCATTCAATTAAATCCAATATATCATTTTAAAGATCTTTTCGTGTCGTTCTTTATATATCTTGTGCAAATGATCTGAAAGTAAAACGCCCCGTACCCTTATTCTGCTGCGACCCATTCTCTGGGGGGTGTCACACTTCACCCACTACTCTTATTATCCATAAACAAGAATAAATCTTTTGTATTTTATTCCAGGATGAAACATGCATAAATCTATTGGCATGCATAATTTTTCTTTTCATGGATGATTAAAAAACAATATCATCTAAACATAAATTTATGGCAGAAAAATGAAACCAACCAAGGGTTAGGTGTTGTTCTATCGTTCGAAGACCCAAACAGGACAGGTATAAGATCCAAGAAAACAATGATTCTTGTTATCCTTACTATCTTGAAGATGGTTAAATGAATGTTTTACTTGGAAATCTTGGATCAAAAATTAGATTTTCTTGGTGTTCTTGGGGGTTTACACCCGATCGGTTTAGTGGAGAGCAAGGGGAGAGAAACCTTTTTGAATATAATGTATGTATGTTAGTACTTGTGTATGTAAAGAGTTATACCAACCTTGCAAGAAAAATTGAAATGATTATGCATGTGTTGGAAATGCATAATATTTTTTTTCAATTTTAATTACTTGTATTTTCCTTGTAAACATTTAATTAAAAGTAACACTTGCACACAATTTACATAAAAACATAAACGTTAAACGCGAGTTTGGCCAAGGTCAAGGAACAAGGACGACATTCGTAAAAATAATAATTTATGATCTTAAAATAATAACGAGACGCGTCGTAAATTTTTACGATGCTTAAAACGTTTAACGATCGCGCGGTCAAACATTGACTCGCGAAACGACCAAAATAAAAATTTTAAATTCCGTTTGTAATAAAATATGAAAATATTTATTTTCAACAAGTAAAATTTTAAATGTTGATGTTCAATAACCATCACAAGACTTATAAAAATAAAAATTATTATGACGAAGTATTGATCATCACAACTCCATCGTAAAACTCCTCGTGGTTTTTACACATGTGTGTTACTTGTTGATGCCCTTTCCTAACTCGGTAGAACCAAGAAACTCGAAACAAGCAATGACCAAACCGTCATAGATCGATGCAATGCAAGAAGAAATTCATGAATTTGAAAGACTTAAAGTTTGAGAATTCGTGTCGTGTCCAGATAAAGTGTTTTTGATCAAACTAAAATAGATTTATATGGTCAAGACGGATGAATTTAGTAGAGTACTAAAGAATAATGCTAGACTAGTTGCTCAAGGATTCAGGCAAGAAGAGGGAATCGAATTGGAGGAATCATTTGCATCGGTTGCTAGACTAGAGGCCATTCGTATCTTCGCAGCAATTGCCGCTCATAAGAATATGACGATCTACCAAATGGATGTCAAAACGGATTTCTTAAATGGCGAGCTCAAAGAAAAGGTCTACGTTTCTCAACCAGAAGGATTTGTTGATCAGGATAACCCATCGCATGTGTACAAGCTAAAAAAGGGCCTATACGGTCTCAAACAAGTACCACATATGAATAGGAAAGGGAAATAAATTGTTGTTAAATAAAAATTACGAAACAAAGAGATTAAGTCTAAAATACAAGTTGCTAGACACTTTTTCCTGACCGTTACCATGATAAAGACACAACTATTTACAACGTCTTGATCTTAGATCAAAAACAACAACCTAAGTTGGCGTTCCCGTAACGGTCAACTTTCCAATCATCCCATACTTTATATACTTTATAAGGTAAGTGGCGATATCTTCCACTTTATACAATACTTTACATCGTCGATTTGTATCAACGAAAAATCAATGCTTTGTATAATTCCTTCGGTAGTTGCAAAACGATTATCTTCAAACTTTACTTCTCTTTTTTGTTGCAATTTTTCTAATTTTTTTGATTATTTTTTTTTAACACTATACTATGAAACTCAGTGTATTTCACCATCTTCACGGTCATAATAATTCCTTCGGTAATTCTTCGTTCTTCAGAACACGTAACAATCTCCGAATAGCGTATAGCACTTCCATACACATCTATATCGTCGTCTACACATATATTGTGTGCGATGGTCAGCACAAGATACACATCTGCGTCAACTTCTGCGCGCGAGACGAATAATCTTTATCTCTCCATCACCGAATATCTGCTATGTGCATAAACGACCTACTACCCGACACCCACTTGCAAGTAGAACAAAAATAAGGGCAACTGCCATTGTTCTTACATAGGAGCCTACAACAAATCACGACACCATGAACATCTTCAAGTCTGAACATACAATAACTTACACACAACACAGCATCCACAGTCAACACAACATGTAAATAGCATACAACCTCACACCTCAAGTAAGGATTCTCTCACTAGAAGGCAGAATATAACACGAGGTGTCACTCACAACGACATATTCTTCTTTAGTACACGGATTCACGGATTCTGGTGCGTCTATCAATCACAGGGTCTATTATTCTCTCACAACGTGCGTAGTCAGTACTCTACGATAACACTACAATACAGTATGACTACGCAAACGAAAATTATCACAGGCGATAACAACTACACCGTGCGATGTAGTCTCTAGCTTGAACTACACGCATCTTATAATTGTAATCACGCAGTCTTACTCAGATTTTTTTTGCTGACAAAACTACGAAACTCGATGTAATTTCACCATCTTCACAATCATAATAATTCCGGATAATTCCTTCGATAATTCCTTCATTCTACGGACGTACCATTAATTGCGATGGTAGTAAAAATACATGAGTTTTGACTATAATATACATTCCCATTTGCGATGTGCAAATTTCTTCCAACCGTACCAAAATAGACACAAGACTCGGGAAATACAAACTTTACACTTTAAGAAACTAGCAACTGTAAAATAAACATAATCTAATAGGTTAGACTGAGGTGTAAAGGTGTAACGAAACAAATAGTTGGTGTAGTTCCTAAAGGATTGGCTCTACGGGTTTTTCTAAGGGTATCTTACTCTTAAAATAAGAGTAAACAAAGAATTTATGCAGGGGTTAACTAACGAATGTAGTTAGTTAATAAGCAATATGTAAAGGCGTTTTGGGTGTAATTTTAAAATTTACCAATTTAAAAAAGTTACTCCATCTATATCTATAGCACTCATCACTGCGGTCTCGAGTGATATACAAAGCCAAGTTTTAAAGTTTACAACATCACCGGCACACTCATATTTTGTGGAATTTGTAACAACCCACAATTTTCATCACTGTAATTTCCACTTATATTATATTAAATACTACTTTTTCACGGGAAATTTTTTGCTTTATTTCATTATGTAACATAGTTTACATTTATAAAGTAAACGAGCTCACGCAACTACCTATGCCAATTCTATCTACGTTTATATCAAGTAAACCTCTTAATATGTCAAGTCAATATTCTAATATCCTCTGTACCATGTACGTTCTATATTTAACGTAGATTTTACAACGTTATTTCAAAACAAGCATTAAACGTAAACGTTTATATCAAAACCCTAACTTTATGTAATGCTTACATATAAAGTGAATGTTCAAGCTTTTAAATCATGTGTACAAGTATCATAGCATAGTATTTGAATTATAATTCCCACCAAAACCATGGTACAACACGTTTAAGCACAATGTACAAATCCATGAAGCACGAATTCAAAACTTTGCCATTTTCCCACCATTTTCATTTTAGTTTTCGTACAAGCTCTTAAGCATAAGTTACAAACACATAATGCTCAACATATAAACCTTAAACTAACCCTAACCCTAACTCGAATTAAAGCATAAAACCTAACCCAAAAACCCTAATATGACTCGAAACACCCTAAACTACTTTAAATCAAGCAAGCACCTCAAGCTAGCACCCTACCATCACCTTGACATCATTATCCACCTCCTTGCCTCCTTGCTTGCTACAACACTTGGTCACCAAGCAAACACCACCTCGTCACCTTTCTTACAACCCGCACCCTTCACCACCACTCCACACCTTTCATAGCTAATTTCTAGCTCTTCATACTCACCCCTAGCAGCCCTTAGTCACTAATCTACAGCCCTTAAACCCCACTCCAAGTTTACTTGGTGCCTACTCATGAAAACTTGGTCCCTAAGTCATTTCTACCACTATATATACACGCATACATTCATACACGTTCAAATCACCATTCAAGCTTCAAACCACCTCTAAATCATGTTCTAGCAGAAGTAAGGAAGCCAAGGAAGAAGTTTAGATCAGATTAGAAGCCAAGAAAACAAGAGAAGGAAGGTCTTTGATTCATTTTCAAGGTGTTTGACCCATAATAAGCTCATTCGACCCATATAAGCTCAAGTAAGCTCAATAACTTGTTCAATAAACTCATATTTTGTTCTAGATCTTTAATAAGCTTTCTTAAGATCATATACAAGCTCTTGTTAAAAGCCTTGAACCACAAACCATAAGGTTTGGTTTTTCCTAAAACCAAACGCACCCTAAAACCCTAAAAGCTCATTTTCGTAAAATCTATAAGCTATAAGCTCCTACAGATCTTAAAAGCTATTTATATAAGTTCAATAATCATTTTTATAAGCTTTTAAACAAGTCTTAAACATTTAAACCCATCGGGTTGATTTTTAAAACCAAACGAACCCATTTTGGTGTTTTCGAGCTCATAAGCTTTATTCATAAGTTCAATCTTTTAAAAACTTAATTATTCTAACTTATTTTAGCTTATTTTAGTAAGCTATAACCTGCAAATTGTTCTCTACATTGAAAAATACCAAGTTTATGATTTTGGACTTGTTTTGCAAATCGAATCCATGCAAGGGGTATATATTGTAAATATTTTAAAATTATAACCAGAGGGGCTGAAATGTAATATTCCTAAAAGTTATAACTACAAGGGCTTGTTTTACCATTCTTTAAAGATAAGGGATTAATTTATATAAAGTTATATACATAAAGGATTAATGTTGTAAATGAATATAAATCAAGGGTATATATTGCCATTTATGCATTCTTAAAAAAATATAAAATGTAATATTTTTATATTAATTATAAAAATATATATGAATATATATGATATAGACTCGATTCATTAAAACCCGACACATTTTATCGTTATTAAACTGACGATCCGACGCATTATAAATTAATAATGAATATATATTTAAGCGTAACTTATCATCGACAAGCTTTTGAAAAACTTTAAAATCTTATCGTATTCATGTTACTAGGGAATTTTTATGTGAGGGTTTGCATTTGAGTATATAACGTTTTTGAACGAGTTTGCTGGATTTACGATTTTAAAGTGTCTGGCTCCTCAAACGATTTTACTACATGAACCCTGAATTATGACTCTAGCCCGAACAGTGAATACAATATTTTCCAAAATTTAATAAATCAAAGTAAGATGTATGTTAAACTTCTATAAAAGTTTTGAAAACATAACAATCACATCAAATACTTACATATTACCCTCAGTTACGTGACTATGGCCGTTACTTTCATTTCATATACTTTTTTGCCATAAATCAGATTTCCCTGTTAAGGTGAGTTCATAGCCTCGCCTTTTAAATCTTTTGAATACTTTATAAACCTGGCGACAGGAGGGATACATGCTTAAACCATGAATGCAAGTGTTTTTCTATCCAATATCTGAGTAATGCTATCCAGATATATTATTGCCTAAGTACCTTTCAGTGCCACTATTTCCATATCATGAAACATTAATTTACTTTGAGTAAACGCAAACTTCTTCTGCGAGAGCTTACGATCTTGCATCTCAGCATGCGTGACGATACACTTACCCGTTCTGCAGTTCATCTCAGCAAACGTGTCCTCTCTTCTTTAGCAGTAACACCCATTGAGTCAACCACGACCACTCACCATTTAACTTATCTATCGTGTAACCTGGCAAGTTACCTCAATACCACACAGCGCCTCCTCGCTCTTCCTAGCTATATCCAACTACGTCCCACCTACAGATAGACTTCACGCTATGTTTCTGAACTGCTCACAAACAGCTTCAGTAGTCTTCTACATCTCTCTACATATGCATTGTACTCATTGCAATTATTACTATCTATGGGTGTATAACAACGTAACCCACTGTCTATGATGACTTGTATTCAACTATTTATCATAAACCTATGAATTTCACTCAACTGTTGTGTTGACCTTTTTAGCATGTTTATCTCAGGTAATTGAGCAACTTATGGCACGGAGTGGGCACGGACTTGAAGATGGCTAAACTGTTATTATTCAAACTTTATGTTTCTAGATTTTGTGGGGGGGGGGGGGACCCCTTCTTATATCTGTAAAACTCTAATATATAAAAAAATGATACAATAAAATTTCCCAAACGTCTCAGGGGATACAAACGGTCAGATCAAAAACGGGTAGCCAAACAACCCCATCCCTTAACACACCACACCCAAGCCGCCAATATCCCATCACCGTTATTTAGCCTTTTTTGTATACCTTTTCTGATTCAATTAATCTAAGGGGTCATGCAATGAAGTAAAAAGCTGTCACCTTTAAAAACCTCCTCATTAACCACTACGTGATCAGTCTGCTTTCTCTGAGGTCCCAAGTTTTTCCTCTTTAATTTGGGAGACGGTTTTCCTTACATCGGTATTCTCGCGAGATAAAGAAATAGAAGGCATATTATTCCCTCTGTTTATCAATCCAAACTTTGATTCTATGAGCTTTGGGAAAATCAGGATCTATAAATAACTTACTAGTAGATATGGGCCCTACATTTTTACCATTATACTCACCAACTCTAGCAGATCATACGTAATAGCAAAAACTAGGTAACATGTCAGTCCACAAACCACACATGTATTTAAGGAGTAGTTCGGACCATATTTAGTGGGTTCGCACACAGAGTTTCCACAATGAATTTACCAATCAACACTACATCTTACCAGAGGCAAGAGTGCTGCGAGTGCTCATATACACTTTCTGTATGGGTGACAAACACGAGGTGTCTCTCACTTCTCTTCACACGAAGACTTCAAGTATACGCCTGCGTCAGCCTCTCACCATACAAGTGAGGCTCGCGTAAGTGACAAGATGCCGTAAACATATCTTCGCACACACGGCACTAGAAGCGTTTTCTCATTCACAAACTCTGTGCTAGCAAAAGGGTCTTAACTTCGCTAGATACCTACCAATGAATCTAGATCTCACACATCAGACATGACACTCTATCATACACAAAGTTCATAGTCGACTTGAACACAACAATTCATAATTTGTGATGTGTTTGTTGATTTACGAGTGAAGCGTCTGACTCTAGGGGCGATTTTTGCTGGATATAATTTTATTTATTATTAATATGCACGCATCACTCTCCGCTGACATCACTTATTCTAGGACCTGAGTTTGAGTCTACAGTGCCGAGAAGAATATACTATTCTCTGTACTTCATCTTTGTGTTCTTTGACTGATCTCACTAGACACATTACACAGCGCTGCTAGACTTGTCGTGACTGGGTTGTTGGCGCGACAGTATTGGCGATTCTAGATCAAGCACCTTAGGAATATCACTTAACACTTATACAAGGGGGTTGTGAAGAAGGGTGGGGGATTTAGAATAAAAGTGATAGTTATAATGTGGGTTATGGGTAAGAATTATTGAGGTAGTGTGGATTGTGATTCAGTGGTAAGGGTTTTTGAGATGTTTTATTTGGATTGGAGTGAGGGGGGGTGGAGGGTGGGGTGTATGGATTTTGTGTTTAATTTCTTTAGGGTATTGGTTGGGGTGTTAGAAGAGAAATTGTTAAAGAGAAAATTGGTTTATAGGTTGGTTTAAGGGTGTAGAGGTTGGATGGGTGGGTTTGACACGTTTGTGCTACCTCTGGTGAGATCGAGCTTCTATTTTGTAGAGATATCTTCTGATACATGCTCTCTCGAGGCACCTTGCGGACAGCACAGTGTGTCTCTTCTATTGCTGAGACCGTGTGAGCTAGAAGTTTTAGTATCGGTCGCGGGTCTTGTCTCAAGACTAGACTACAGTATTATACTGGATTCAGGTTCACAGGACAAACGTAGGCGTGAGTATAACGTATCTCCTCTATGCATGCGGCTCGGGTGTAGATATATTTTTTGGAGTGCAGTGCTTATGGCTGATTTTGGGCAGTCACACGGGCTTTAATAGTCCATCGGCCTTAATATGGGTTCAAAGCATTAATGGGTAAAATCTTAAGTGCTGTTTCGCTTTTTCCCATGGGTCCCCAGTTATACATTGGAGGGCTTTGATTATATATTGTGACTGAATGACGGTTAGGTGCATTTCCCATACCATAAGAGTGTAAACCTGCCCTGTGATCCTGATTATGAGGGTAAATTGGGGAATTAGCAGTAATGTTAGGACGTGGAACAGAGCCAGGATGTGAACTCTCGGCTTGTTTTAAGGTTTTGAGGAGATTATCATGCCCAACATTTAATCTCATCCTATAAAACAATTCGGGTATGCCAAGATGGCACATATATCAAATTTTGAATTATGAAAATGAATGACATCCATTTGTTAAGAGATTCCAAGGTCATGATATTAAAAATTTAATCCCTAGATAAGTTTCACAGTTTTGAATTCTAATTCCATCCCCCACTTGAATTATACAACGTCCTTGTTGTATAGATAAAACATTAAATACGGAAATTAAAAAGAATTAAAATGAGAAACTTCCTTGATATTTGCTCAGTAGATTCTCAATGTTGAGTTTAATTGAGCAAGAATTCGTGTTGAATAGCCGCCTTGAGGTTTCAAGACTCCAACACTTCACGATCTCCAGATTTGTAAATTTTCCGCCAACATTCGTCGATATTCTTTCACGAGGTCCTGTGTAAATTCTCAGAAAACAAATGCAATTCTATCTTTGTGTATTCGTTTGGTTAGACTTGAAATATAAACCTAAAACTGTACAGGAAGTTGATACTCCATATCCATTCCCCAGGATACGTCGTATTGATACCTGTATACGCTGTATTCATTTAATGAATACGTCGTATAGACTGTGCCGAAAATAAAGACTGGATAACGTCCAGATAGTGAACGCCGTATCCATGAGGTTTGGATACGCCGTATAGACAGTTTGGGAAGACAGACTCGATAAAAATTGAAAATTACATTCTGGGTTGTCTCCCGGCAAGCACTTTTGTTTACAAAAAAGTCTTTAAGTTAGACTTGCCCTAATTTAATCTCATCCTTATAAAACAATTTGGGATGCCAAATGGCACATACAAATTTTTGATTATGAAAATGAATGACATCCATTTGTTAAGATGATTCCAAGTCATGATATTAAAATTTAATCCCTAGATAAAAGTTTCAGTTTTGAAATATTTATTAGATGTATCATGACTTGTTTCCAAAAGCTTATTTGACCCATGTGCATAGGCACCAACATCGGTATTTATTACATCAGGTAACGGTTTGACAGATAAATCCCCCGAAGAGTGTTCAATATCGACTTTATCATCATCATTGTCCTTATCTGATTTTGAATCATTGGGATAAATTACGTTAAAAGGAAATAGATCATTAAAGTTTAAAACGTTTTGTTCCTCTTCATCACATTCGGACAATGATGTTTCATCTTTCAAATTAAATTCATCGATATGTTGAGGACTTACAGTAGGTTCAGTTAAGAAATCTAATTTAGATGTCAGAGCATCATTGTAAACAATGGCTAGAAATTCATTCTCAAAATCATTAAAGAAGTCTAAATCATCAAAACAACTGACCATAGGCTCGGGTGGTGGTAACGAAGGCATATTGAATTTTTCATTATCATTTTCTGAATCCGTTTTCAAATCATTGACAGAAATTATTTTGTAAAAAAACGAGTTTTTGTCAAAAATTACCGTGTAATCTTCATCATCAGAATCGTCGAACGAAACTCTAAAGTCAATTTCATTGTTAAGAGAACTTACCGTGGGTTCACAAGAAAGTATTTTTTTTAGATGATATATGGTCATTAAAAGCTATAGCTGGGAATTCAGTTTCAACAGGTCTGAGGTTGTGAACGTCTTTATCATACCAGATCTTACCATACTTAGCAATTTCCCAGTTAAACACCTTACCACGTTTTTGAGCCTTTTCTTCCTCAAGCCTGATATACTCTTCCATAGTAATGTTGGGGTTGTCCATTTTAACTTGTAATAAATTTGCTAGGAAAGAAAACTGTCAAATAGCTTAATACGCCGTATTTAGTAATCTGAATACGTCGTATTGATGATAGAGTCGAATACACTGTATTGGTTTAGAAAAAAATTATACGCTGTATCTAATAAATTGAATACGCCGTATTGAGTATTCGACTCAGAAAGTTATAGCAGACTATAACAATGCAGAAAACCACACAAAAACACTATATGCAAAAATATACAATGCAGAAATAAAACACACAAAACAAACACACAAATATGCAAATTAATCTAAACTAAACTAAACTAAAACACTAATAAATAAGAATTAAA
>BQNB010125719.1:0-13635 GCA_026074375.1 Tanacetum coccineum | reverse complement strand
TTGCTAGCTGAGGAGAGATTTCTTAAAATTAAACAAGCTATGGAAGAAGAACAAAATCAACCTGAAGTTATGCAAGAATCGCTTCTTAAACTCATGAATGATTTGCAAGTTCTTAAAGGAATTCAACAAGAGAAGGAGAAGCCGGCAGCTCAAAGTTTTACTCCATATGAAAATTTTTCTATGATCAACGATGTGGAAGTGTTAATGAAAGACATTTATACCTTTTTAAGGAAGTTTAGTCGTATATCTTTTGGAGTAACACCAAAAGTTATATTGATAGCTTGGGAGAGATTTGGTGAAATTAAGCATGCTTTGATGGACAAGCAATATCGACAAGAGGATATTCAAGATTTGATGAGTAAACTCCTTGAAGATGTGCGAAATATTAATGAGGAGCTATCAGAATATATTAATTGTTCAAGCTGGAATCGTCCTACCTTTTGCGACAATGACGATGATGAGTATACTATTATATATAGGAAGCCTACAGCAATCACACCCGACCTTCCAATCGAGGAACCCGATAACTCTCTCATAATGGGGGACGAGCATCTTGACACTATTCCTAATGTTGAGAACCTTGTCCCAATCCCAAGTGAGTTCGAGGGTATTTCCGACGATGCGTGTGATGTGCCCGTTTGTAAAAATCCTTTCACTTTTGATGCTTTGTGATTCGTAGAATCTAACACACGTAAAAACTATAATATATAATACTATGGAAAATTACCAATTTACCCTTAAGGACAAAGATAAAAAGGAAATTCTTCAAAATATATATAATATAATACGTATATTAACCGGTAAGTGATTACCGGGTCGTATCCAAAAGAAATGTGAATTGATACCCTCGATTCAGTTTGGACAATGTTATGAATGATTTTCAACTTTTGGATTGATTTTCTATGACTAAAAATAGTTAAAACAATTAAATGCAAGAAAAATAACTAAACACGCGGACGAAAAACAGAAATGACAAAATAAACCCTAATTAGCACCTTTTCTTAGAATTTGAATTGATAATGTAATTCTATGAGTAAAAATAAAGGGATTTGCAAAATTTGAAAACTTAACGATGAAATTGAAAGAAATCACAAAAACGAATAACGGGAATTGAAAACCGAGCAAAAAACTAAAATGCTCTAAGAAACTCGAAAAACGGATTAATAACGAAAAAGATACGCTAATTACGAGTTATACGTTAATTAAACGGATTTATAAAATAACTTTTATAAAAATTATACAAAACAGAAAGTTTGGTATTTTTAACAGATTATACATATTTTTAGGATTCCAAAACAATAAGAAACGTAATTTTTCGATTAAAAACGAAGAAGTTATGAATTACGCGAGTTTATATACTTAAAATGTATAAAAATATTTTTATAAAACTATTTTTATAAAAAGTTACTGTTCATGACAGAAACATTAATTTTTGTAAACCTCATAAATATATAGAACTTTCAATTACGAGAACGTGCTCGAAAGAATCGCTAAAAACGGAGCTATAACGAATAAAATACGATGTTTACGGGTTTTACGATAACTAAAACTATAAAAATAACTTTATAACTGACGTGAACAGTAAAAATTACTGTTCATCAGGGGATTAAAAATATGAAAATGTCAATTATTGATAACTCGACTTAATACCAAAACGTAGACGTAAGAAACGCGAGAAACAGACTTAAAACGATAAAGTTAGGTCATTTTTGCTAAAGGTGTATTTATAAATGTTTTTACTTTATAAATATGATTTCACGAAAACGATTAGACGATGATGAAGCTATATAGAATTATATGTGGTTATCAAAGTACTATATTACTAGGGAGTTTTCTTAATTACTTAACAACTTAATTAAATAGGTTGTCCATCTGACATTGCGTGACGCATTATTTGTGATATACCTGATATTCGCTCACTCAAGGAGTTCATAGCCCCACGTTTATTACATGCTTTGTTTATAAGTTTTGGGGTGAGAAACATGCCATGTTTTACAACTGGAACACGTGGATCTTTTACATTATGATTACGGTTGCCTAAGTAGCGAAAACGACCTATCAGAGCCCATTATCATGAACGGTCAATTACTAGATTATGAGCGCGGATGTTTATGAATAATCTTATTGGGTTTGACATCCCCGTTCGGAATATTAGCCTATCACTGGGCTAAAAACCGAAACGATACCATGTCGAAGATAGGCTGTTGCGGTTATAACCCATCACGGGCAATGTAGGCCATTTATATGGTAAAATTCCTTTATGCCGAGCTTCCGTGTCATGACTTAAGCAACGTAAATACATTTAAAAATGATTCTGCATCTGTTGCATTATCAAACACTTAGTAAATCTTGTGGTCCTAACAATATATGATTTAAATCAAACCTAGAAATTCATACAACATTATAGTTGACGTTGTTTAAAAGCAATGTATTTTTAAGGAGTCATAAGCATAAAGGTGCCAAGGATACATGGTGATTTTGTTTTGGGATGTCTTGCTAAAGATATGGTTGCATTATGTTTTGGGAAACTCATGTGTTGTGAATCAGTATCTTTGTAATAATAACAATGAACAAGTTAAAGCCTCGGGCTATTTGTATCTAACATCTGTTAAATCTGATGTATCAGTTTTCAAATGACTTTTTGGTCGTTCTATATATATCTTGTGTTATTGATCTGAGAAGTAACACGCCCCGGACCCTTATTCCGCTGCGACCCAATTTGAGGGTGTTACAACTATGATCTAGACTATTAAAGCTAAAAACAGATAATCAAACTTAACTAATAAGACATTATAAGCAATTATAAGCACAAATAATCAAGTAAATAAGCAAATTAAGCAGGTTCAAACTATGAAATTATGGACAGAAAAGATAAATGAGAACATACAAATGCCTTAGCTAAACAAAGGCTTAATTTGCTCAAAGAGCTGTCAATAAGCTCTAGCTTATCACAAGGATAAGCTAGTAAAGTCCTATGAACTCTTCCATTGCTAGTTCATCATCCAAGCAACCAAAATCCTTATTAAGCATAGGTATTAACTGATTTTAAATGTTTAAGTATATTAAATGACTATGTGAGCTCAATCTGAGCTTAGAGACTCAAGAGCTTATGAAGAGCTTATAAGAGTAGCTTGAAATTAATTGAATAGAACATTTGAGATATAATTAAAAAAACCCCCTTTTTTTTTTTTTAAAAGTAAAAGCAGATTGCAAACAATTAAACTATGATTTTAATGATTAAAACTGAATACAAAACTTTGGAAATGAAGGATTACACTAACTGAAAACTAAAATTTAAAATGAAGCTAAAACTAAATTATGCTACTAAGTAAAAGCTAGAAAAAGAAGAATGCCTGTTGTGTGTGGGCTTTGCTCTCTAATTTAAAGCTTTGAGTGAAGCTCTAGATCTAGCCCGCTCCTCTTATCCATGATCTTAGCCCTTAATCAATTTCCAATCATTGGATTCCTATTCATCACCGTTGGATTAAATGATGAGCACACGCAGACTTTGCCCGGATTGCCAACGTGGCATTTCGTGTGTCAGACCTTTTGTGCTTCTTTTGGCTAGGATTTAGTGTAAAAAAACCTTGTCCTTGTGTGTTTCTTATATATCCGCGTGTCCCTTCTTGAGTGTCCTGGCAATAGAAGCTTTGTACATCTAACTCGTGCCACATCTACCTGGTACTAACGAATCCATAGAGCCTACTCATCAATTGCCATTTACCCTTTGATTTCGAGCTAGGTTAATCGTCGAGAACGATGATGAATAGTAAATTTCCCTTGACGCCTTTTTTAACTGAATAGGAGGGGTGTTTGACTCGGGGAATTGGGTCATTGACCTGGGTTTTTTATAAAAAGAAATGGGATTGGGCTAGGTGTTTTGATTTTGGATTAAAAAGGGTTAAGTTATACCTTATATTATAAAGAGATAACGGTGTTAGGGCTTAGGGACTTTTGGTGAAATTAGTGTTTAACATTTAGGGCATTTTGGGTATTTTGAGGATTTTGTCTTCTTGTGGTTAACCAGTTGACCAAGTTTGACTTTGAGTTGACCATTTGCTAGAAACTTCAGCAATCAAATCCCCGGCTCTTGTTCACGATCTTTTCTGTTCTCAGTGTTCGTGTTTGTCTGAATTGACCGTTTTCTTGTGATATGTTGCACTATCCCGTACCTACAACAATCACAAAGACAAAAACAAGCAATATCAAGCATTTATGCACAAATTTATCTTTTTAAGAGAACATTTATGATATAGAAAGGATATGTGATTTTCCTCCACAATATCAAAATTCCCCCAAACAAAGTGATTGCCAATGTCCTTCAGCACGCAATATTATATGCTCTAAAACCAAATACCTCAAAACTTCCCCAAACTAAATCTTTGAAAAGTAGCAAAGACTTTTGTTGAGAGAGTTAAGAAATCACAAGTTATAAACACCTCATTTTCCCATTTTTTCAAAACTTTTTTTCATTTTTTTTAAACACGTAAACACTTAGAAAATTCCATAACTCTTAGGGATCATAGAACAAGATGCATTATCCGAAAACCGAGATGCCCCAAAAAGTATATAAAATTCCATCGTCCTTAACTTTTCACTTATCCAAACCCAGCTTTAAAACGAAATCATAGCTAAATATCCAGTAATAATGCAAACAACTACTCATATTTGCAAATTGTGAACTTTTCACTCCCGACAATTATTATATCTTAGGTGAATGTGCTATTTTGAATTTCAACCATGGATCAACATTTTTCAAAATACTATGCTTCACCGTTCCACCCAAGAATAATGAATTTGAAGGCGAGATCATCCCATGTAGCGAAGTTCGTCTTGCACATTCAACCTTGCGGCTAAGTGATCAGGCTTTTGACACCCCACAAAGACTAGTATCGGGACTCACGGACCAAAGGTTTCAAAAACTCCCAGGTTTCCCGTATATGCATAACTTTTAAAATAGAATAGTCAAAGTTCAAAAGCATATTTGAATTTAACAAAAAGAAAATACTATTTTAATTCAAACTTAATATGAAGACATTTTATGCAAATACAACCCATGACCTTTTAGAATGGCTGCAACATCGTTGTGAGCCGGCAAGAAGCATCAAACTTTTATCATCTCGATTTTTAATTCTTACTAAGGGCTCTTTTTCTTTAGAAGACTACCACATCGGTGTGAGTCGGAAGAGGTAAAACTTTTATCACCACCACAGTTAATGTTTAATATTATTATTATTGATAATTAATTTTAATATAGATAACTACATTTATAAAAAATTTCAAGTAATAAGTTTTGAACTACGACCTAAAATTTTTTCTATATATATTACATAAAAAATGTTGATTAAGTTTAATCTCCAAAAAACAGCACGTATATTAAATCCGGTAAGAGCTTATGGGAGAAAAAGCCCACAAATTACATACATTGAGCTCTTAAGATTTCCACTAATCCCCTTGTTTACATCCACTCATTACTTAACTCTATCATTTTTTGTTTCTTTTCCGCGAATTTTCGCGAATGCTTAGCCTAAAATTAAAGAACAGCAAGAGACAACAAACGCTCGATCGGGTCAAAAATTTACTCATTAATCTGAACCACAGCAAGAAAGTCAAAATTATGCCAAAAAGATTATTTATTTTTTTGAAATTTTTAAATTTTTTCATTTTTTGAAAATTTTGTGGGAAAACAGGGTATGTGAGAACAACGGCAAAAGTAGGCAAGATCATATCGAAGATATACTATCCCATACTAAAATTAAACATTGTCCTCAATGTTTCCTAGCCTAAGGCTTAAAACCCTATACTAGAACTCAAAAAGTCGAATGCATAACCAAACATGAAGAAAGTATCAAGCCGTTTATTAAGTGTGCTATAAGATAAATGTTAGACGATAATAATCTTTAGGATATCGGATTTCCCCAAACTAATGGCAAGCAAAGGCTAGGAAGCTCGAGTGGACCGGGACAAAACACCGAACACGAGAGTCTTCAGAAAATTTGGGTTCAATCCTGCAAACAATCATAAGTACAAAAAACAAACACAAAGAACGGAAAAGTACAAGCCTCCTCACAACACATTAGAAGATAGAAAGAAAATAGAAAATGGATAAGCATGGGGTGCCTCCCACGAAGCGCTTTGTTTTTGGTAACCGAGTCACATAGCTTGACTCGATCCCTGAATTCATTCGTCCTTAGGGAAAGTAAATGGAAGAGAAAATCTCAATCGGGCTTTCATTAATGTTTGGATAAACATTTAAGCACATGAAAGTTCCATCCTGATGAGATGCCACCGGCTCTAAGTGGAGATGCCGGGGTCAAAAATGGTGTCCTCATTTTTGGTGGAGGAAAGTAAGGGAGAAACCTCAGGGTAGGTGAGATATGGAAGAAAAATCCAAGTGACATTTGTGAAGGAATTGTCAACTTCAACATTAATCTCACCTCCCCCTGGGTCAAAACATTCATCTTCATTAAGCTCATCAACATTGTTGATCACTGGTGCATCAGGCTCAATATTGAAGGTTAAACGTTCACGAGTGGGATTTTCGTTAAGCAAGTTGTCAATAATATCCTCTTCCGAGTCAAAATCACTTTCAATACCTGGTGGTATCGAATCATCTGGTCCGGAAAATATATTGATCTCTTCCCTATTGGGGTCACTATTCTTAATAAAAAATTAGTAGATTTTAGGAAGATACTCGAAGTTTGTATGAGAATTTTCCGGTGACTGGGAAGATGAATTACTGCAAAGCAATGACATTCGATTGATGTAATCCTCGTGCTCTCTAACAATTCCGGGAGGAATCGTGATAATTTCACCGGTAAATTCATAGTGAAGAGGATCACTCTTGGGAGAAAAAGTTATCAAAGGTTCATTCTCGGGTTCATTCCTAAGTTGTTGTGGAGATGAATTATCATATAACAAATTCTTAACAAGAACGGAAGTCTTCCACTAATCAAAGTCGGCTTTCTCAATTCCCGGTAGAATTGGATTGATATGAGCGAGTTCACCGGAGAACTCCTCGAGAAGATAATCAAACTTAGGTGAAGAATCAAATAAAATATCACGGTTAAGCAAAGATTCGATAAGGTTAGACTCGACATTGAAATAATGCTGATCAATCTTTGGAGAAATGATTTCTTCGTCAACAAAAAGAGGGTTCGAATAAATCTTGTAATTTTCCATTGAAACATCCTCATCAGAAAGTGACTCGTCATCACTAGAGGTGAAATCGTCGTTGAAAACCAAAGAGAGGATCGAATGAAGTTGTAAAAATTATCACAAACTTGTGCAATCATCACTCACTTCATTTTCATAAAAATCCTCGGACACACTTAGGATTGGGACATATGTTCTCAACACTAGACTTTTAATTAATCTCCGATTTCCTTTTCAGGAATATTGTGTCAAGTTGCACCCGTAACCCCTATTAATAATAGTTCAACGGCTCCTTGGTAGATAAAACGGGAGTGATCGCTTAGGCCCCTTCTCCATATAACCAGTATACTCATCAACGTCATCATCGAATAGAAAAGCGGAAGGACGATTCCAGCTTGACAATTAATATATTCGGAAAACTCTTACACCGATATGCGCACAATCTTCAAGAGTTTACAACATCAATTCTTAAATACCCTTGTCGATATTGCTTGTCCCATCAAAGCATCTTAATTTGCCAAAACATTCCAAGCTAATTCAATAAAACATTTGTGTTTACTTCTCCAAAAAGGTATACGACTAAACTTCCTTAAGAAGGTACAAACGTCTTTCAAAAAGTTGTCTCTAGCTTTTTCATCATCAATCATTGAAGAATTCCAATATGGAATAAAACTTTGAGCTGCCGTCTCCTTCTTTTCTTGTTGGCTTCCTTTAAGACTTTGCAAATCATCCATAAGTTTAAGAAGCAATTCTTGCATAACTTCAGGTTGATTCTGCTCTTCTTTCATAGTCTGCTTAATCTTAAGAAATCTCTCCTCAGCAAGCAATAAAGCCATGCACTTTTCATTAGGAGGTATATGATCATACTCTTTTAAAAAGGCTTGTATAGCTTCCATTAAGTCTTCTTGAGCTTGCAAAATTTCTCTACTTGCCTCTTGAGGAGGATAATTGACGGGAAACTACGGGGGTTGATATTGGTCAAAACCAAAAGAATTAGGATCATAGCAAGAATTTTGCTCATAATAATCTTCATACATTGGTTGACATTGAAAAGTTTCATGAGGGCCCCCATAATTTTTACAACAAAGATATTGTTGAGAAGAACTTTGAGAATTTTGTGGAAAATAATTAAAGTTTTGATTGTAACATGGCTCATGTTCATAGACAAGCGGGAACTGTGGTGGACAATCATAACCATAATGCGCATTATTTCCACACAACTCACACAAGTAAGTCTCAAACTGGAGTTGTGGAGGGTGGGTGAGAACACTTGGAGAATCATTGAAAGAATTAAGTTTGGAATCATAAGTGAATGAATTCTCATCTTCATAATTGCATGTCGAATGAACACTTGGCAAAGTCTGTGGGGGCTCAGCAATGGTTTGATTGCATTGTTCCGGATTAGAGATAATCGGAGCTTTTGGTGGGCAATTATAACCAATATGAGCACCGTTCCCACAAGACTTGCAAATACATTGTTGACAAAAAATACCGTCTAACAAATCACCACACTTGTAACAACAATTGTGGTTAATTTGTAGAGGACTTTGCGAAGAATTTATACCGGGGTCTTGATTGAAGACGAATGGCTCTTAAGGTGCACTAACAACATTAGTGTTTTTTTTTTGATGACTTGGAGGTGTTTAGAATTTCGTTTTCATCATGAATTGTATACCAACCTTCATTCAAACATTTTCGCATAAAAGCACAAGATCGACAATATAAACCCATCACCCCCGATTTTCACAAGTTTTGCACAATTCCTAGGAGGTTTAGGAACAAGAATTTTGTCTTCAAGACTTCCTTTTGAACAACAAAAATACGTAGTATACAAGGCTCCACAAGTCATGCATTCCTTAATCGAGAAGAGGGGGTTCAATCGATGATCGAGTGACGCCATAAGAATTAAACAATCTAGAGGGTTAAGGAAAATAATTAAACGGATAAGCAGAGAAAGAAGATTATTTTTGGATTTTAATCTAATTTTAACGGACAATGAGATAGACAACTTGAACCAAATAAACAAACTTACTTCACGGTAGCTCTTAAAAATTTTACTTTTTAAGGTGAGCCGTATCTCGTAAGTGACACAAATGGTAAGTTTTTTTAATCCTTAATTCGAGTTGGGAACTTATTATGGATAATACCTCAATTGAAGGTATTATTTGTTGGTGTTCTTTTACCAACTTTGTTGATTTTTTTTTTATTTTGAAATTGAAAGAGCAAATATTTTTGTATTTTTTTTGTTTTTAATCTTCTATTTATATTAAAAAGAAAAGAAAATTATTTCTTTACTTTTTATTATTTTATATTTTTGATTTTCTTAAAAGCGTAACTTTCGAAAACGAAAGGTTCTTCAAAACACGATCAACAAACTTCAAACGAGAGAATCGTAACACACTTCCCCGGCAGCGGCGCCAAAAATTTGAATCGTAGAATCTAACACACGTAAAAATAAAATATATAATACTATGGAAAATTACCAATTTACCCTTGAGGACAAAGGTAAAAAGGAAATTCTTCAAAATATATATAATATAATACGTATATTAACCGGTAAGTGATTACCGGGTCGTATCCCAAAGAAATGTGAATTGATACCCTCGATTCAGTTTGGACAATGTTATGAATGATTTTCAACTTTTGGATTGATTTTCTATGACTAAAAATAGTTAAAACAATTAAATGCAAGAAAAATAACTAAACACGCGGACGAAAAACGGAAATGACAAAATAAACCCTAATTAGCACCTTATCTTAGAATTTGAATTGATAATGTAATTCTATGAGTAAAAATAAAGGGATTTGCAAAATTTGAAAACTTAACGATGAAATTAAAAGAAATCACAAAAACGAATAACGGGAATTGAAAACCGAGCCCTAAAAACTAAAATGCTCAAAAATAAACCTACGAGAGTCAAACTAATTTTCCTACGTTCTAAATGATAAAAGAAAATTTTCTAAAAAAGATTTATATTTTTTTGATTATTTTTCTATTTTTTATGCTTTTTTTAAGTTTTTAATGAAAATAAATGATTAAAAATACTAAATGAATTATAAAAATTCTAGAAAAATTATAGAAATTAGCTTTAACTAATTAAAACCTAGGAAAAATAAGCCCGATATCACAGCTTATTAAATAAGCCACGAAATAAGCTGTGACGGCTTAATAAGCTTATTGGCTAAAATGTGTATAAAGAATAAAGTGTGCAAGAGTCTTATGGAAAAGACCCAAGGGCACAGCGGTAGGGAGTGGTGTGTGGTGTGTATAAAAGGTTGAGGTGTTGAGGTCGGGGGTTCGAGTCTTGCTCACCCCCGACTTACACTTCCCTTTTTTTCAAAAACTTATAAAAGAAAAGTTGTTAAGCTCCTAAAGATAAGCAACTTTAATAAAAGCAATATAGGCTGAAACTTAAAAATAAGCACTCAAAAAGCTATTGAAAAATCTATTTTCAGAAAGTGAGCTTAAAAGGACCAAAGAGCTAGTTTCCACTTTTAAGCTTGCACACAACTCATTTTAAGCTCAAATTTAAAAGCAAAAACTGTCCTAGAAAGCTTATGATGTGTAGAAGCTAAAATCGACAAGCTACTTTGACTAAAAACACTTAAAGCTAACTAAATCTATGGATCAAAATTGCAAACTCATAATCTTACTCTAAAAGCCCAAAAATAAGATAAGCTAAAATGCACATTAAGCTAAAACAAAAACTGTGCTTTTAACAACTTATCTACCTACTTATAAACTATTGATTCAAATCATAAAAACAAGTACTAAAAGCTAGAAAACAAAATTTAAAAGCTAACTAAGAGTTACTACTGGTTTTGGATTTTTAAGGTTTTATATGAAATTCTAAAGCTAAATTACTCTATGAAATAAGCTAAGATATGAAAACCAAGCTTAAATCTAACATTACTTATATGTTAACTAAAATCTAATTGAATTTTAGATCTTAAATCCTACAAACACTAGTCTAACTGAAGATAAAAAGTCAGCAGTAGTAACTGATGTTACTACTGCTGATGCAATTGACAAAGGCACAAATCAAGTATGCAGGTTACCTAATTGGTAAATCCTGCACTAGTTACACTCAAAGAGTGTAAATGAATACCTAGCAAACAAAATCCAAGCTTAGACAAGCTTGGATCAAAAACTCTTAGTAGCTTTAAAAGTTTTAACTCCCCTGGTGCAGGAACAATTAAATGAGCTTAAACTTTTACTTTTTATTAAGCTTAAACTAATCCTACAAACCTGCTCAAAACTTAATCAAATGTGAAGATCAATCTAACCAAATTAAATTGCACAATTCAGTTTGACTTTAAGAGGTCAAACTGCATTAATCCAAACACCCCTTTAACTAAGACAGTTTTCATTTTAGCTTATGAATTTGAAATCTAGCTATTACAACTTAGATACCAGATAATAACTAGCTTATAATAAGACTAATAAGCATAAACCTATAAGCTAATAAGCCAGAAATCAACAAGCTACACTAATCTACTTATTTTTGGTTTTTAATGACAGTTTATAGAAGATAAGTAAAAACTAATGTTAAGACTATGGAACTAAGAACTAACAGCATTTAACTAACATATTAAGCATATATAAGCTGAAACTAACAAGAATAAGCAAATAATGAGCAAATTAAGCAGTTATTAAACTAAGAAATTAAGACAAAAAGCTAAATAAGAAACTTACTTGAGCCTTAGCTAAACAAAGGCATTAATAAACTCAAGTGAGCAATCTACAAGCTCTGGCTTATCCTAGATAAGCCAGTATAAGTCCTTGGAAGCTCTTCCATAGCTAGCTTCCCTTCCATAAGTCCACAGTCAATAAGCAAGGGTTCTTAAGCTGAATTTAAAGTTTGAGTTGATTAAGGCTTAATTAAGCTCAATCACAAGCTTATAGACTTGTGAGAGCTAGAATGAGCTTATATGAGCTTATGTAACAGTAGCTTAACATTTGAAGAAGATTAAGAACTTATGAGTAAAAACAAGAGCTTATGACAGATTATTTTAGAGTAAAAACTCAATTTCATTAATTAAAAACTTGATTACATTAAAAGGAGATTACAAGAGATTTAAATGAAAATTACATTAAGCTAAATTTACTAAGCTTAAATCTACTAACTATTTAAAAGCTAAAAACTAGGTAAGAAAGATTATCCTTTGTGTGTGTGGATGAAGGGCTATTTATAGCCATCTTCTGAACATTCTAGTCTCCTTTTCAGTTAGACGCGCCTCTCATCATTGGCCCTTAGATTCCTTCAATCATTGAGTCTTCAATACAAGCCGTTGGATTAGATTGTCTCACACGGATTGCCAGCGTGGCAATCCGTGATGTGACACCTTTGTGTTACTTCTGTGAGAGCCTCAAGTGCAAATCCCAACATTCTCTTGTACTTCTTTCATGTCCACCGTGTCATTCCTTTTGGGGATTGACCAATAAGAATCCATGAATGACGTTTCTCCCTGCCAACGTGTATTTTAACAACTGAATTACCCTTTCTAGCCTTCAATTTAAACTTGCCCCTTGATTGTGACTTTGTGGTAAATCGAAGAAGATGGGTGAACAGTAAAACTGTTTTTCCCGCTTCTTTTTTAACTGAAAGTGAGGAGTAGGTTTGACTCGGTTATTGAGTTGTTGACTTGGGTTTGGGCCGGGTGAATTAGATTGGGCTTGGAAATGGGATAAGGGTAACCGGGTTTAGGGATTTGGTTTTATAAAGAGTTAACGGTTGTTAGGTTTTAAACTAACGACCGTTAATGGAATTTAGGGTTTGTTTTGTTACTTTGGATATTTTGAAGGACTGAATTGGTAACTTTGGGATTTGTCTTTTAGTGAGTTGACCATTTGACTTGTTGACCAAGTTTGACTGTAGTTTGACTAGGGTTGACTGAGAGTTGACTTTTTGACTTTGATAGCTTCCTCCCGGCTTTTTGCGTGCTCTTCCGTTCTTGTGTTCGTGTTTGCCCGGTTTTAACCGTTTTCTTGTGGTTTTTGCTTTATCCGTACCTGTACATATAAAACACAAAAACAAGCATATCTTTGCCATTTTTATTATGTTTTTGGTCTTTATTGGGTTTATTTTGATATAAAATGGATATGTGTTTTCACACATATCATTCATTTTATTCTTTTAGATCTTTTACACATTCTAAACAAGATGAAAAACAATTTGAGTCATTAGATACCTCAGGGTTTGTAGAAGAAGTTGAACTTGTTGAAGAATAAGCCATAAGAGCAAAATTGGTTAGACCTTCTTATACTTGGTCACTCCAATCATAACCAAAGCCATCACACTAAGACACTAAGGCATTTGAAGTAGTTTCCTCAAATGGCACAGTCCTTCTTGTAGGCTCTATGTTCCTGCTGTCTTGATTCCTGGGTGCCCTACATTACCTTGCAAAGTGTCCTCTCTTATGGCAGTTGAAACACTCCACCTTGGACTTGTCAAACCCAATTCTTTCTTTGTTAGCCAT
>BQNB010125718.1:0-19720 GCA_026074375.1 Tanacetum coccineum | reverse complement strand
GCAACAACAATGCAATGATAAATAGTCATTGCATTATCATTACCATTCCTTTTTCCATTTCTATATTTGCACCAAGCACCCCCTTAGTATCCAAACATGATTTATTTAGTTCAATTATAACTTATAACAACTTGATCCTCATTTACATATAACCGGGTGTGCTTCGACCGGCAATCCTTCGTAAAGGAATCTACAATGAAAGTCTGTATGTTTATGACGTATTGGAAATATTAAGAACCACATCTTGTTAAGTTTCCACTAAAACCTCATGTCGAGTCTTAGCCATGCTTCTCCTTTCTCTAAGTTCTTTAGGAGATCCATAACATTTTTTTGTGATACATGATTTTCATGCGGCTCAAATTTTAGCACCACAAGCTGCTTTTCGTTTCCGGATATTTTAAATGTGCCATAAGCAAAAGTACTAATTGGGTCATTGTTGCGAATAATATTGAGAATTATATCCTTCCAAATTAAGTTTTAAATCTCTTACTTATTTATCCTTTTTTTACTTATGGCATGATTAGCATAGTTGTAGGAGTTGATTGTGCATTAAATGGAATGATTCTCTGGAGGGGCTGATTTAGAACCTTAAGAATAAGGAGGGTTGTTATTCAAGTTTTGTGTGAAGACCTTGAGTATAAATACTCATGTCCAAGCCTTGTATCGACACACAACAACCCACTATCATCTCCATCACTTAGTCACTATCAATAAATCTTGTTTACTTTGTTGTGTAATATTTCATAATTGAAAAGGTTGTTTATCTCATTGATATTTAATCTTTTGTGTATCGTAATCATTCATTTATTGGTCAATCATTCAATAAGAATTGTACCCGTTTCATCATCTCATTCATCTTTTGGATTCTATTAAATCTGGTTAAGTTTGAAGTGGTCTACCATTTTCACATGGTGCCAGAGCCACATCCTCAGATTACTATCGTGTCACGGAAATCCACACTCAATTGACTTAGGGTTTATTCGTACGAAGTGTTCATGTGGAATCTGAAGATTGGCAATACGGCTGGAAGGTATTCAGTGTTGTTTTATTACTGAGATTTAGAACAATTAAGCTTCCAACAAAATCCTAACTTTTGGGGGTTTCTTTGTTCTCGATCGATTGCCTCAATTGAGAGGCATCACTCATCTTTCGCTGCTTATAACTCAATGTGAGAATTTTCTACCCAATGATCTTGGTAAAATCAGGACCAACTTTATTTGTTTGACTAACATCAGTTGGTTATCTTTTTCAATTGTCTTCTAATAATAAAAACAAAAAACAAAAAACAAAAAACTTGTTATCTGCTCTTTTGTGACTTATTTGTCAATTTTTGGGCATTTTATAGATTCTATCTAACTAGGCTATCTGCTTATTTTTTATTCCTTTTACTAAAGCAATTGAATTTTAAACATTAAAACATGCCAGAAGGTGACGATATTCCACCAAGTGGGGTGTGGTAAATACCAGGGGTGGATGAAGTGCGAGTGAGGCTAGAAAAAATGCTCATGCCCATATGGGAGGTACTTATATCTGTGGAAATACCACTTTTAGAATTCATAAAACCAACAAAGGTTGGATAATTGATTCTGGTGCTAACCAACACATGGTTACATCAGAGGAAAAACTTGAAAACATAATGGACATATCAGACCTAAAACTTCTGATTGATCACCTTAATGACACCACTACCTACATAAAAAAAGATGGTAGCTTAAGACTTAGTGATAAAATTATTCTCTATGATGTTCTTTATGTTCCTGAATATACTATTAATCTCTTGTCAGTCCATAAACTGGCAAGAGATAGCAAGCTCTTCATTGGTTTTGATGAACACAAATGTTACATTCAGGACTTACATCTGCAAAAAAACTCTGGGGACTGGTAGCCAAAAAGAAGGTTTGTACTTCTTTGACTTTAACAATCCAAGCGACTTTGTTAAGAGCAACAACATCATAAGTTGTCACTCAAATTCTTTGTGGCACTATAGGCTTGGTCACCTATCAGACCAAGTCCTAAACGCCTTAAGACACAAAAATTGAAATCAAAGGAAGCTGTAACTCTTCTTCCTGTGACATTTGTCACTACTCCAAGCAAACAAGAGAACCATTTCCCTAAGTGAACACAAAACCACTTCTGTTAAGGATTTGATTCATCTAGATGTATGGGGCCCTTACAGTGTCACAAACAGAGAAGGATTTAGATACTTCCTTACTGTCGTTGATGAATATTCCAGAGCAGTTTGGGTATATCTTCTAAAATATAAAAGCGAAGTCACAACAAACATAATTGAATTCCACAGCTATCTAAAAACTCAATTTAACAAAAATGTTAAGATTTTTAGAAGTGACAATGGAACAGAGTTTGTTAACAATAACTTACAAACCTTTTTCAAACTGCATGGAATAATCCATCAAACCACAGTTGCATACACCCTACAACAAAATAGGATAGCAGAAAGAAAACACAGGCACTTACTAAATGTAGCAAGATCTCTTCTTTTTCAGGGAGGAATTCCACTCAACATGTGGACCGAATGCATATTGACTGCCACTTACCTAATCAATAGATTGCCTACCTTTGTCCTTAAAGTAAAATCTCCTTATGATCTTGTGTTTGGTACTGAACCTAACATTGATCATTTGAGATCTTTTAGATGCCTCTGTTTTTCAACTATTTTAACCAACACAGACAAATTTTCAACCAAATCTGAAAAATGCATCTTCATTGGTTATTCCAATACAAAAAAGGTTACAAATTACTTAGTTTACAAAACAAAACTATCTTTTTCTCTAAGGATGTCAAGTTTTATGAAAACATCTTTTCGTTAAAAATGAAAGAAAACCAAAAACATTTTATCAATCCAGTTTCTGAAATAAACCATTTTAACTTTTTTGACAGTCCCTACTTTAAACACCCTCTTGACCTTCTACCCGATGATGATTCAGAGGCTGAAAATCATGGTACTGAAAATAGATATCCAAATGTTGATGGCACAAAGACGGATAATAGTGATAATACATCATCTATAAGCAACTCTGAAGCAACACATAATGAGGATGGCACAGAGTCACGTGACAATACTTCATCTGGCAGTGACTCTGGAGCAACCTAGGAAGATCGCATTCTCCTTTGCCAAATTGATAATAATATAGTGGAACCGAGTTCCACTTCTGAGGGAAACAATTACAACATCCAAAATGTTGTGAATGAAACTATTTCTCAAAGGAGGTCTGGTAGGACTTCTAAACTTCCAACCAAACTCTCTGATTTCGTTCTTGATAATAAAGTCAAATGTGGTAAAGTTGTTAACTATTCAAAACTTAGTCAAGATAACTATTGTTTTGCTTCAAATCTTAACAAAACTTTTGAACCCAAAACCTTTCACGAGGCATGTCATAACAAAGAGTGGGTCAATGCTATGAACAATGAAATGGAGGCCCTTAATAGAAATGAAACATGGGAAATTACCCAACTACCTCCCAGCAGAAAGCCAATAGGGTGTAAATAGATCTATAAAATCAAATACAAATCCAATGGTGATATTGAAAGATATAAAGCCAGACTAGTGGCAAAAGGATTCAACCAAAAAGAAGGTGTTGACTACGATGAAACATTTTCCCCTGTAGCAAAAATTGTAACAGTTAGGTGCCTAATAAGCATTGATGTTAACAATGGGTGGCCCCTACTTTAACTTGATATCAACAATGCCTTCCTATACGGCAATCTAACTGAGGAGGTGTATATGACACTTCCACCTAGATATTTTTTTATCAATGATCAAAGAGTATGCAAAGCAGGAGTGACTACTCTTTATTTATCAAAACCGATAACAACTGTTTCATTGGTTTACTTGTCTATGTGGATGACATAGTTGTCACTGGAAATAATTTGGATGAAGTTAAAAATGTCAAAGACTTCTTAAAAAATAACTTCATGATCAAAGACCTAGGAGAACTTAAATACTTCCTTGGAATTGAAGTTATAAAAACAAATGATGGCATTTGTCTCTCCCAAAGAAAATATTGCCTTGAAATTCTTTCCGAGTATGGCCTTCTTGCCTGCAAACCATCTCAAACACCAATTGAATCAAAAATGATCATTGGTGACAAACCCATAAAAAAAGAAAGATAAGCCTCTAAAAACGTAACTGAATATCAAAAATTATTTGGGAAACTTATTTATCTCACCCATACCAGGCCTGACATCTCCTATGCAGTCCATTCATTGAGTTAGTTTATGCACTCTCCCCTTGAGTCCCATCTAAAACTTGGCCTAAGATCCTAAGGTACCTAAAGCAGGCTCATAGAAAAGGAATCATGATTTCTAAAGGCTCAAACATGAATTTATGTAGTTACTCTGACTCTGATTGGGCCAAGTGCAGAAGCACAAAGAGATCTGTAACATGATTCGCCATCTTTATGGGCGATTCCCTTGTCTCCTGGAAAAGCAAAAAATAGTCTGTAGTATCGAGATCCTCTATGAAAGCAGAATATAGAGCTCTTGCCTCTGCAACTTGTGAGGTAATTTGGCTAACCAACCTTCTGTAAGATTTAAACATCAAAAGTGCTAAGCCTATCACTATGTATTGTGACAATAAGGCTGCCATCCAGATTTCTTCTAATCCTGTCTTTCATGATAGAACCAAACACTTTAAAATTGATCTCCACTTCATTAGGGACAAAATGATTGAAGGAATAATAAAACCATCAAAGATCGAATCTGCAAAAAATGTTGCTGAGATTCTAACCAAAGGATTAGCAGTTCATCAACACAACTATCTCACTAATAAGTTAAACATGTTCGACATATTTAAAACTTAATCTGAGGAGGTGTTTTGAAAATTATATCCTTACCAAATTAAGTTTTAAATCTTTTACTTATTTATCCCTTTTACTTATGGCATGATTAGCATAATTGTAGGGATTGATTGTGCATTAAAGGGAATGATTCTCTGGAGGGCTGCTTTGAAACTTTAAGAATAAGGAGGGCTATTGTTGTGAAGACTTTGAGTATAAATACTCATGTATAGGACTTTTGTATCGACACATCAACTCACCATCATCTCCTCCACTTAGTCTCTATCAATAAACCTTGTTTACTTTGTTGTGTAACATTTCATAATTGAAAAGGTTGTTTATCTCATTGATATTTAATCTTTTGTGTATTGTAATCATTCGACTATTGGTCAATCATTTAATAACAATTATACGAATTTCATTTTTCTCATTTATCTTCTAGATTCAACTGAATCTGGTTAAGTTTTGAAGTGTTCTATCATTTTTCACAATCAATAAATTATATAGATTTTCTTCTTATAGTTTGATGTTGATCATCTTTGTGTTTGCGGCCGATTATCAGCTAAATAAGCTAAAAGAGGCTTATGAAATAAGCTCTTAAGAGCTTTTTACCTAAAACCAACCACAAACAGATTAAAAGGGGTGGTCAATGAGCTTATTTCCAAACTATGAGAGCTTAGGGCCTAATTAAAACTGCTGATAATGGGGCTTAAAAATGGCTGATTTCAAAAATCATGCATACATACACACTTGGCTATATTTGGTATATCAAAATGACAGGACAAGGTGTTGGTTAAAGTGGCTAGAAACAACAATAACAAGCACAAAAACAATGTGCTTAAGCTGCATAAGCAGCTGGAGCACTTAAGCTCAATTTGGCTTATTGAAATTTTGACAGAATATAAAAGGGGCACAAAAACTTATTTTAACACTAAAAGTGGTGATTTAAATGGTCTAATAAACCCCACACACTCAGCCAAAGTTGGCTGAGTGGTTACAACCCATTGTAAATCCCATATGACCCATTTTGGGGTCTAAACCAAACACTCCCTTAATATATGAAAATCGATTTTTTTAGCTTGGTTAAAAGAAACAAAGGCTAGAACAGTGAAATTAAGTTGAGCTTAACAACTTTTACACATGGTTGTGTAAGATTAAACAGGTTCAAAAGCTTTAATTTATACTTTGAATTTTTAACAAATGCAATATTTCAAAAAAAAACTCTTAACTTTTATTAATGCTGAAAACATTACAACATAAGCTTTAAATAAACTGAATACAATAATCTTAAAACAAACTTAATTAGATTTTTACACTAAGAAAAGAAAAAACAGGGGTATGTGGTCTCGGCTTGTTCTTCTTTTCTTTTATAGAAGTCCAAAGGCATCACTTGGTCTTGGGTTGTGTTTGCTGTGAGAGTACAAGGCAGCATACTCAATCCTAGCCCTCCATTTCTTTTGAATACCATCTCACCATTGAAGGGGGTCTTCGGGTTGTGTGATTGTCAACAGGGAAGGGTTATAGGGGCAGGGTAAGTGGGGAAAGGGTATGGGTGAGCTGGTGGTGGTACTTGGGATAGTGGTATTGCAAGAAAACAGTGGGAGAGGGGGGTATAAGGTTGGCGGGAAACGGGGAGGTACAGTTATGGGTGCAGGGTTTTAAAAGAGAAGTATGGGGAAGAGGCAAAAACAGCCCCTCATCTTTCTCTCTATATTCATTTCATTTTAAGCCGAATTTCAGTTATAAACCAAGTTTGGAAAGTGACATGTATGGTCCTTGTCGTTTTATAACAAAAGAATTAAAAGAGGTTTTGGCAAATTGCAAAAATGGTCCCTCTGGTTTTTATAACTAAAAGATATATAAAAAAAAAGGAAGTTTGGAAAATTGCAAAACAGCCCTTGTGTTTTATTTTTCTATTTTTTTTTCTTTTTAAAACAACTTTCAAACTTGGCATTTTTGGCCCTTATGTTTTATAAAAAGGGTATTGGGCTTGGGTTTTGTGTTTGGGCTTGTATTGGGCCCACTGGGTTTGGGTTTGGGCCCAATAAGGTTTAGGCTTATGTTATTGGGCTTTTTAAGGCCCAATAAGGTTCAGGTGGGTTTTGTGTGTACAATGGCTGAGATTGGCTGTAACTGGGCTAGGATTGGGCCTTCAAAGTCTTCACAGTCTTTGTCAAATGCACACAAATGGGCTGTTGTAATTGATTGAGGGCCCATTTGGTCTTCACAGTCTTCATAATTATACTATTGGGCTTTCCCGGCCCATCAGATGGGTTAAGATTGCATCCAATAGTATTCTTCAGTTCCGGCTCCGGTTTGACTGCTGATTCATTAATATTGACTCTGACTTTGGCATTTTTGGACTTTGGCCTTGATTTTGCACAGTCTTTTCCATTCCATGCTCATTTTTGTCATTTTGGCTTGGTTTTCTGTCTTTTTGTTGATATCCACTTCCTGCACAATACAAATGCAAAACAAACATATATTTGGCAGTTTTTGTCTGTTTTTGGTCATTTAAGCTCGTTTTTAGAGGTAAAAGATATGTGTAATTAAGCACTTATCAGATGTCAAACACTATTTTTGGGACGACCCTTTTCTATTCAAAACCTGTGCGGATCAAGTGATCCGGCGATGTGTTTCGGGCCAAGAAGCTGTCGACATCCTCACAGCTTGCCATAGTGGACCCACCGGGGGACATTACGGTGCCAACTACACCGCCAAAAAGGTTTTTGATTCAGGATTTTATTGGCCCACAATCTACAAAGATGCCCATGAGTTAGTCAAAAACTATGACTCATGCCAGCGTCAGGGAAAAATTTCACAGCGTGATGAGATGCCACAAAATTCCATCCAAGTGTGTGAAATCTTTGATGTCTGGGGCATAGACTTCATGGGACCATTTCCGTCATCTAGAGGAAATAAGTACATACTCGTAGCCGTCGATTACCTATCCAAATGGGTTGAAGCCAAGGCGCTCCCCACTAACGATGCTAGAGTTGTAGTTAAGTTTTTGAAATCTCTTTTTGCCCGATTCGGTACACCGAGAGCTATTATAAGCGATCGTGGGACCCATTTCTGTAATGACAAATTTGCTAAAGTAATGTCTAAGTATGGGGTCACTCATCGTCTTGCTACCGCTTACCACCCTCAAACGAGTGGTCAAGTCGAGGTGTCGAATCGTGGGTTAAAACGTATTTTAGAAAGGACGGTTGGAGAAAACCGTGCCTCGTGGTCCGATAGGCTTGATGAAGCTCTAATGGTGCATTTCGTAACCGCTTATAAGACACCAATTGGTTGCAACCCCTTACAAGCTCGTGTATGGAAAGTCGTGTCATCTACTTATCGAATTAGAGCATAAAGCGTATTGGGCATTAAAACATGCTAATTTTGATCTTAAAACCGCTGGCGATCATCGAAAGCTGCAACTTAATGAACTTAATGAGCTTCGTGATCAAGCATACGATAATTCTTTGATTTATAAGGAGAAGAAGAAGAAGCTTCACTACTCAAAGATCAAAAACCTGATTTTCAATGTTGGTGATCAAGTCTTGCTTTTCAACTCTCGTCTAAAGATATTCTCGGGAAAGCCTTAAAACCCGATGGAGCGCGGCCCTTTCACTATAACCCGAATTTTTTTCCATATGGCACTAGCCAAATTATCACACATCCGAAGGATCAAACTTTTAAAGTGAATTGCACGACCGACTTAAAGCACGACTTCGATGGGACCCACCAACCCATGGTATGCCCCGGATCTCAACTTCCCTAAGGACGAATGAATTCAGGGATCGAGTCAAGCTATGTGACCCGGTTACTAAAAACAAAGTGCTACATGGGAGGCACCTCATGCTTATCCATTTTCTATTTTCTAACTTCTTTCTTATTGTGATGTGAGGATGCTTGTACTCTTCCGATTTTTGTTGTGTTTGTACTTGTGATTGTTTGCAGGATTGACCTAAAATTTCTGAAGTCTCTCGTGTTCGGTGTTTTGTCTCGGTTCACTCGAGCTTCCTAGCCTTTGCTTGTAGTTAGTTTGGGGAAATCCGATATCCTAAAGATTATTATCGACTAACATTTATCTTTTAGCACACTTGATAAACGGCTAAAGATTTTTGTAATACTTTCTTCAGACTTGAGTTATGCATTCGACCTTTTTGAATTCTAGTATGGGGTTTTTAAGTCTTAGGCTAGGAAACATTGAGGACAATGTTTGATTTTAGTATAGGGTAGTATATCTTCGATATGATCTTGCCTACTTTTACCCGTTGTTCTCACGTACCCCGTTTTACCACCAAAATTTTCAAAAATATGAAAAATTTTAAAAATTTCAAAAAATAAAATAAGTGTTTTTGTCACAATTTTGACTTTCTTGCTGGGTAGAATAGGAGTAAATTTTAACTCGATCGAGCGTGTTGAGCTCTAGCTTGTTCCTTAACTTTTAGGCTAAGCGTTCTCAGAAATTCGCGAAGAATGAAAAATGATAGAGTTAAGTATGAGTAGGATGCTAAACAAGGATTAGTGGAAATCTTAAGAGCTCATGTATGTAATTTGTGGCTTTTTCTCCCATAAGCTCTTAACCGGAATAATAATACGTGCTATTTTTGGAGATTAAACTTAAATCAATAATTTTTATGTAATATATAGCAAAAATTTTAGTCTTAGTTCAAACTTATACTTGAATTTTTCAAAAAGAAGTCTTCCTATATAAACCAAAAAAAAATGATGATGAATGAAATAATGAAAAATAAAAAAATAATAATAAAAGCTGTGGGCTCACAACCGATGTGGAAGTCTTCTAAAGAAAGCCCATAGTAAGAATAAAAATCCGAGACTGATAAAAGTTTGCTGCATCTTGCCGGCTCACAACCGATGTTGCAGCCTTCTAAAAGGTCGAGGGTTACAATTGCATAAATGTTATGTTTAATAATAAGTTTGAATTAATAAATAGATTTCTTTTTGTTAAATTCAAATATGCTTTTGAACTTTGACTATTCTATTTTATAAGCTATGAATATTCGGGAAACCTGAGAGTTTTTGAAACCTAAGGTCCGTGATCCCTCGATACTATCTTTGTGGGTGTCGAAAAACCTAGTCACTTAGCGCACGGTTGGATGTGCCTAAAAAAAAGAAAAGCCGAGACGAAAGTCGCTACATGGGATGATCTCGCCTTCAAACTCATTATTCTTGGGTGTAACGTGAAGCATAGTATTTTGCAAAACGTTAATCCATGGTTGAAATTCAAAATAGCACATTCACTTAAGAAATAATAAATGTCGGGAGTAAAAAGTTTACAAGTTGCAAATATGAGTAGTGTTAGCATCTTTACTGATATTTAGCTATGATTTCGTTTTAAGTTTGGTTTGAATAAGTGAAAAGTCGGGAACAATGAATTTATCCTTTTTAGGGCATTCTCGGATCGAAATGCATCTTATTTTATGATCCCTAACAGTTATGGAAATAACGAAAGTCGAAATATTCTAAGTTTTTATAAAAAAAAATAAAAAAAATTATTAAAAATGGGAAAATAAGGTGTTTTATAACTTGTGATTTCTAAACTCTCTCCACAAAAAGTCTTTGCTACTTTTCAAAGATTTAGTTTGGGGAAGTTTTGAGGTATTTGGTTATAGAACATATAATATTGTGTGAGGACACGCAATCGCTTAGTTTGGGGAATTTTGATATGTGTGAAAACACATATCCATTTTATATCAAAAATGGCCCTAAAAAGATAAAATTGTGCTTTAAATGCTTGCATATTGCTTGTTTTGTCTTTGGGATTGTGTAGGTATGGATATTGCAAACATCACAAGAAAATGGTCAAAACTGGACAAACACAGACACGGGAACGGATATAGTGTACAAGAGCCGGAAGAATGCTTTCAAAGTCAACCCTTGGTCAACCGAAGTCAACCATATAAAGACAAAAATCCCAAAAATTCCTAAAACAATCCCTCAAAGAAAACCAAATTGCAAAAATGGTCCCCTAAACCCTAACGGTGTTAAGTCTTTAATATATAAAGAGTTAACACCCGTTAACTTTTATATATAAACCCAAATCCAAAACCTGATACCCGAGCCCAATTCAATCACCCCTGGCCCAAAACCCTTTATTTTAAGCCCAAAGTAAAAAGTATATTCACCGCGGAGTCAAAAAAGAACGTCCAGAACAAGATTAAATAGAGAAAAAGGGGCGCGGGAAATATTGTTACTACTATTCACCTTCTTCTTCGATTTACCCCGAGTCAAAATCAAAGGGCAAATCACAATTTAGGATATGGCCATGAAATTCAAGTGTTAAGTGACAGGTTGGCACAAGAAAACGTCATTAAGGAGCTTTGATTGGCTAATTCCCATAAAGAGTGACACACGTTTATGGAATTACACAAGGGGAAATGGATTTTTGCGCTAAAGTACTCACAAAAGAAGCACAATGAATCTGACACACGGAATGCCATGTTGGCAATTCGTGCGCTCACTCATTTAATCCAACGGCTCATAATAGGGATCCAATGATTGGAAGAATGAAAGGACAAGATCAAAGGGATTGAGGAGCGTGACTATGACCTAGAAGCTTCTCTTAGGCCTATAAATAATGCTCCTCATTTACACACACGGAATCATCTTCTTTTTCCCCGTTTTTAGTTTTTAGTAGCTTATAGAATTTTAGCTTATGTAACTTTCTTTTTAAATGTAATGTCTTATTAAGCTTTTGTAGTTTAAATTTCAAGCTTTGTAATCTGTTTTTAATGAATAAAATTGAAGTTTACCTTATAAAATCTATCTTTATTTACTCTATTCTTCTATAAGCTCTCAAATCAATCATAAGCTCTCAAAAGCTCATCTAAGTCTCTAAGCTTAGATTTGAGCTCAATTGATCATTTATATACTAAAACTATTAAAAATAGTCAATTACCTTTGCTATTTTGGATATGAGCTTTTGGATGATAAGCTTACAATGGAAGAGCTTATGGGACCTTTACTAGCTTATCTTTGGATAAGCTAGAGCTGTTGAATGCTCTTTGAGCCTTTTATTGTCTTTGTTTAGCTAAGGCTTATGTAAGTTCTTCTTTAATTTCAAGTATATTAGCTTAATAGTTGCATTTGCTTATTTTCAGCTTATTTCTTGCTTATTTGTGCTTAATCTTGTCTTATTATGCTTATTAAACATGATTGATCATCTGTTTTTGAGTTATATAGATTAGATCTTAGTTTTCTTCATTTTGCCTTAAAAATCATTAAAAATCAAAAAAATATTAGCATAATAAGTAGCTGTTAGATTCTGGCTTATTTGTTTGTAGTTATAGCTTTATTAAGGTGATAATAAGTTAGTTATTATCTGGTATTCAAACTTTGTTCAATAGATTTCAATATTATAAGCTTAAATGGGATTTCAATGAATTCTAAAGGGTGTTTTGCACATGGCAGTACTAACCAGAGTTAGTACTGGCTTAAGGCTATTTAGGATCTTATAAACTGAATTTATTGGGATCATTTTGATGGATTGAGTTTGAATTCTAAGTAGTTTGCTGAGTTAAATCAAATTTTCTTAGGATTTCTAGTTTATAATTTGAATAAGTTAGCAATAGTTTAAGTGTAGTTAGCATTTTTTAGCTTATTTGCTTTCTAGTTGTCATTTTTGTTAAAATTGCACTTAATTAGTTGTTTTAAATCAATTAGAATCAAGTCATTAGGTCTACACTATGGTTTTGTGTCTTTGGTCAAATGTATCAGCAGTAAAAACAGCCAAACAGTCAAAAATTCAATCTTATTTTTAGCAAGTAAAAGTTAGTTTTAGTTTTCCAGATCTCTTGCACAAGAAGATTATAAGGTAGTTTAATTATGTTTGAACTTATTTTAGCTTATAAAGCTTATTTGGTCATCTGTTTTTTTAGCCTTTAAATAAGCATTTTGTCTTTTCAATTTCAAAAGGAAACTTAGCAGGTTCTGAGTGTTTTAAGCTGTTTTCAATAGGTTTTTCCAATAAGCTCCTGTGTTTCAAAATAGTTTTTAAAACTTGTTTTAGGAAAACTTTTAGTTATAGTTTAAGCCTGAATAAGCCATATCCCTACACGGATCTAAAAACTTATCTAAAAATAAGCTCAAAGATCCCTATAGGGCCTGTTTGGTTGCCAGAGTTCAATTAAGTGCTTATTAGGTCAATTTAGCTTATTGCTTTTTGGTTTTTACTCACTGTCCACTTAAAATAGCTTATTAGGTTAGAATTAGTTAGTTTGTAGCTTATTAAGTCCTTGTTAGCTTATTCTAGCTTTTTCATTTAAACCAAAAGCAACTAAGTCAGTAGCTACTAGCTTTTTCATAGTGCTTTTTCTTTGCTTATTTGTATTTCAAAATGAATCTTCTCTGCAATTTTAAATAGCTTTTAGGTTAAGCTTTAAGTAGGAATAGGGCTTATTGTCATAAGGATCCATTTTAGTACTTATTTTTAAGCCCAAAGTTGCTAGTTGACTGTTTGGTCTATAGTTTTATCCTAAGTGCTTAATTTGCTTATTTTCTTTCCTTTTGCTTATTTTCTTGTTTAGACTAGCTTATTAGTTTGCCTATGCTTTGCTTTCCTAGCTTTTAGCTTATTGTTAGCTTTTTAAGTTGTAAATTTTAGATAAAAAGCCAAAAAGTAAAAAAAAATAGTTTTAAGAGTTTTTCTGTCTTATAAGCCAGTTTTCAGCTTATTTAGTGATTTTCAAAAATAATTTCTTTTATTAAAAGTGCTTATTTTCAGCTTTTCTACAACTTTGCTTTTATAAGTTTTCAAAAAAAAGGGAAGGTGGAAATCGGGGGTGAGCAAGGCTCGAACCCCCGACCTCAACACCCTCAACCTTTATAACAACACAACACACACACTCACTACCAACGTGCCCTGGGGTCTTTTTCATTCTAAGTTTACAAAATTTAATACTTGTATACGTTTTTTCCTATTGTGATTATAAGCTATCATAAAGCTAATTACACACTTATTCGTTAAGCTGTGAACAAGCTATTTTTCCTAGGTTCCCGTATTAGTTCAAAGCTATATTTCTATAATGTTTTATGAATTTTAATAATTAGTTTAGTATTTATTATAACATTTATTTTATTAAAAACTTTAACAAAAAACAAAAACATAAGAAAAATAATCAAAAAAATATAATTCTTTTTTAGAATTTTTTTTTATCGTAAAGTTTCTAGGAAAATTAGTTTTGCTTTCGTAGGGTTTAATTTGCAAAATTTCATTTTTTAAAGAACGAGATTCATTCCCGTTTACATTTTTCGTGTTTTTAAGCTCATTTCAAATCCGTTTTTGTTCTAGTTTTCTTTAAACTAACTTCTTAGTCAATTAGAGTCTATTAAAAGAGAAAAATTCTTTTTAGGTTTAATTTTGGAAAATTAGGGTTTTTAATCTCCGTTTAGGGTTCCCGTTTTGCGTTTTTAGTTAAAGTTTAATTTCCTGTTATGTGTTTTTGTGCTTAATTGTTATCATTTGCTTATTTTAATTGTTTTTAATTCATAGATATATAAAATCAAATCAATCTTTGTTACCAATTCAAATCATTGTCCGAACAACAAACGTGGTCTCAATTTCATAAATCTTTGGGGAATAACGACCCGAGAATCATACTTCCTGGTTAATATACGTATTATATTATATATATATTTGTGAAGATTTTCCTTTCTACCTTTGTCCTCAAGGGTATTTTGAGTAATTTCTATTCAATAATATTTTTATTATTACGTGTGTTGATTTACTAGCAATCAAGAAGCCTTCAAATTGATGTTAATGATGAGATCTCCAATCTTGTAGATCTACATATGGGTATGCTTGGTGGTAGATGGAAATGGGAAGATCATTAAAGCTTGCTTTGGTTGGATCATCATAAGAGTATGCTTACAACAAGATGAATGTTAGAAGCATTATGATCATATGAAAATGGGGGATTTTATGGATGCATTGGCTGATCTAAGTGTGTTTAAAATGCAGAGAAAATGTGTGTAAAAGAGGTGAGGAAATGGTGAAAAATGGCTTGGTATTTATAGGCAAACACTTCTACTGTAGCCCGGTTCCGCCGGTTCCATTGTAGAATGGAACCGGCCAGTGTTCTTCAATGGAACCGGCCTACAGTAACTAAATCCGGATTTTGAAAGATTTTATGATATTAAATCTTATGAAATCCAATGTGATCTTGAAAGATTTTATCTTGATTTGGTAAGATATGGTGATGTCATGGATGAGGTAAAATTACAAGCTTTTTTCTTTTAAAGAAATGTGTTAAAGTAAAATGTATATATACTTAAAATGTAAGTTACTTGTGTTTAAGAATATGCAAAATGTGAAATGAGGTTTGATCATAATGCAACATAACAAACATGTACGAACCTGTGTTGTAACATCTCGAGATGTCGAGATGTGTTGATGTATGTTGAAACAAAATATGAAGAGTAACTTGTACATTTGACGTTATGTATTACAAGTTATAATTTTGTCATTATCAAAACAAACGAGAATGTGTAGATTAAATACCTTAATATTTGCACTAACAATTACGATTATCACAATATAATGATGTAGGACTAGTAATATGAACACCCATATATGCAAGTAACCAACGTAACCAAACAATCTCGCTAGTAGTAACAGCCATGACAGATACTCAGATTCAGTAGAAGATCTTGAAAGAACATCTTGTTTCTTACTCTTTTGTGGAAAACTAGAAAGGAGGGGGGGGGGGGTGAATAGTATTACCAATTAAAATTTTAGCAACGATTAATAAATATAAACCATAAAGGATATGAGACACGGATATTTATAGTGGTTCGGCTACAAGGTCACCTTCCTTGCCCTACTCCACTTCCCGAGTCACCTACTCGAGAGTTCGAATACACTAGTCACCAAAAACTCCTTCAACTGGCGGAGAACCCTCACAACGTTGCTTACCCTTTATCCGGTACTAAGCTAAATATCGGGTTCTTTACAAAGATGAACCAATCCAACATTCGCTTACCCTTTATACGATACTAAGCTAAATAACGTGTTCCGATATGGAAGAACAAACCCCACAATGCTTACCCTCTAATAGGTACTAAGCAAAACACTAAGATACAACAACGATATATTCGACCTTACGAATCCTATCGAGTGCAATACACTTTCCCAAATGCTCTAGATTACGAATAATAACACATACGACCCATAATCCTATGATGATAGATGATTCTTAGTAGAGATCATAGATCGATCATTAAGATGAGAGATACTTGCTACAAGTAATCCTTGATGCTTGATCTCGTATGCAAAAGTCGGTAAAACTTCTCCTATTAATAAATTCACCAAAACACTAAAATGAAAAGAACATGATTAATGATCAGATGTTAGCTGAATATAAGAGTGAAAAACTATTCTAATTGATACATAAAACAAGAGAAATGACTTGGTATTTATAGGCTTGAAAGTTACTGTAGCACGGTTCTGCCAATCACAATGGAACCGGATAGTGCAAATCAATAAAACCGGCCGACACTGTAGCCCGGTTCTTGGTGGTTCCATCACCTCAATAGAACCGGCCAGTGAAACTGGAGAGAACCGGCAAGTCTGACAAAAAAATCTTTTCTAGATATGTTGTAAAGTCATGCATGATGTATTAAACCATTTTATTTTGTAGGAAAAATACTATTAAGGTATGCTTTGTTTATATATATTTATGTCTTAATTTGTACATTTTTATCCTAAAAATGTATTTATATCTTTTGTGAATTATAACAAGTAAATATGTAAGATATATGATGTGTAAGGTAAATAAGATAATAGTTGAGTTAGAAAACTATTTGTTTAAAACTAGTAAACTGTGTATTCTACTTTCGATGATTTTATGTTTTGTTATCGACAAAACACGGATAGATCGTAAAATATAAATAAAACATTTTATGGTTTATTTGTATTAACAATCTCCCCCTTTTTGTTGATGACAAAACACAAATTTATCGAAAGTAAATTCTAAAATTTATAAGTTTTAAATTGGAGTTTTTACTTTCTTCTCCCCCTTTTTGTCGAAACAAAAAGAGCGTTGAAGAATGTAGGATATTGGATATCATAACACAATCAATGATCTAGGGGTTGGCCTATGGTATGTGCTTAATTACACATACCATTTTCCATTTAAAACGAACTTAAAAGAATAAAAACATACCAAAAATACATTGTATTTGTATGTTTGCATTTGTATTATGCAGGAAACGGATATCTCACAAAAAGGCGAAAAACCAAGCAAAAAGCGACAAAACCGGACACGGGATGGAAAAGTGTGTGAAGACGAAGCCCAATCAAAGTCAAGTCAACTCCGAGAAGAAAAAGCAAAGAAAAATATAACTTGAGGGGTCAAAAATACCAAACCCCTAAGTTATATTAATAAGGAAACACAGGCAGGGGCTGATTATGCCAATTTGGGAAACTTCATTTATAAAAGAAAAAGAGAGTGAATAGAAGAAAAATGTGGAGGGGCTTTTCTTGTACACAAACCAAACATTCCCTTAATCATCTTCAACCTCCCTCTGTCAACCCAACTTGTATAAACCTTTTTCCCAAACTTCCCGCCAATACCAAAACCAGCCAGCACCCTGTTTTTGCTCCCCCATCAACTTCTAACCCCTGGCAACACTCCACACCACCCTACTAACCCATCCCAGTTGTATAAATGCCAAGTTGGCAATCCCTCTCCATTCCCAAAGCATTTCGATGGCTGAGATTGTCTCCAAAGAAGCTCAAAAGAAATCAAAGGCTGGGATTTGCTCTAGATTCTCCTCACACAACTAGCACACTTGGTTTTATCTCTCCAAAGAAGCACAAGATGCAAGTCCAATACTTCGTAATATAGAGGCGCTTGTAAGCCTTGGAGCACACACACAATTTTTTATATATATATATATATATATATATATATATATATATATATATATAATCTTAGAATCTAGTTTTAATTTTTAATATAACTTAGCTTATTTTCAGTCATTTACAGCTTTTGCTTTCAGCTTTGTAACATTTCCAAGTTTTAATGCAAATTTAAGTTTTTAAGTCAATTTACAATACCAGTGTTAAGTTCCTTAATCATATTGTTTTGTGTTCAAAAGCTCTCATTACAGCTTGTTTACAAACTGTTTTAACTAAGTGAACTTAAAAAGCTAAGTAGTTAAGAGAATATCACAACAATCACTCTCAAATATACCTCAGCTTATGTTATGGATGATAAGCCAATTCTGGATGGGCTTATGGACTCTCACTAGCTTGTTTTATGCAAGCTAGAGCTTGAAGATTCATTGTTTGACCCTGTTTTGAGCAAGGGTGTAGTAAGTCTCTCTATTTCTTGCTTTAAACGTGATCTATTGCAGAATTTGTTAGTTTATATGTTTAAAACTCTAGTTATAAAGGTTTACACTGCTAGACTAATTCATGCTTATTATAAGTGCCTTATATGGATTGAAAATTGCTGATAAGTGTTTTACTTTGTTATTTGATAATCTGTTTTTACTTAATTTGAAAGAAAAATGATTTTTAAGGGGTATTTTCAACTAGCAGTACTAACCTCAAGTTAGTACTGCTGGTTCACTTTTGAAACAGCACTAACTTAAAGCTACCAGTACTAACTCCAGTTAGTACTGCTAGTTTATTTTCTTGGATTTCAAAGGTAGCAGTACTAGTACTAACTTAACACTACCAGTACTAACTCCAAGTTAGTACTGTTAGTTAGTACTGTTAGTACTGGCAGTTCAATTTAGCTCATCAGCTTATTATTTCAGTTTGTTTAAGATTTCTTTAGCTTTTTAGAGTAGATTAAGCTTATTTTAGTGTACTGTTTTCAGTAGAACTTATTTGTCTTTTCAAAATAACTTTAAGAGTTTATCAGTTTTAGATTTCTAGCTTAATTATCATTATAGTCTATTCTGGTTGCTTATTCTTATGCTTAATTGCTTATTTTGGGTAGTTAATCTTCTGTTTTAGCTTATTTGCTTATTTCTTGTTTAATTGTGTTTTGTTAAGGCTAGCAGTACTAATCTTTAGCTAACAGTACTAACTTATAACTAGCAGTACTAACTCTAAGTTAGTACTGGTAGTTAAATACCTGGTCGTACTAGTTGGTAAGTACTTAGTGTTTCTTTTGTTTTAAGTTAGCATATTTCGATTTAATTACTTATTGTCTTCTTAGCTTCTTATTAGAGCTTATTTGTGCCTTAGTGTAAAAGTTTTTAGTGTTTTGCCTTTGCTAGCTTTAATTCAATTTCCAGCTTATGTTCTTTGTTTAAATTTTATGTGCATTTACTTTCAGTTTTAATTCCCAATCATTCCTTGTTACATTCAAACACCAATCATCAATCGTCTTTCGATTTTCCATTTTAGCCTCGTTGGGACATAACGACCCGGGAACACTCTATACTGCTTCCGGTTTTCTTGATCTCGCGGATTCTGATCCTTGTTGTGTATTTATATTTATATTTACTTATTGATACATAAAAAGAGGGGTGAGTTCGCGCGTGACCAATTTTTGGCGCCGCTGCCGGGGAGGTTGAAAAAGAATATCGCTACGTATTGACAACTTGTGTTTGAATCTGTGAATATTTTATAAAAAATATAAAAAGTACAAAAATATTTTTCATTTTTTTTTCTAGTATAATTACAATATAAAAACAAAAGAAAAACCAAAAATACAAAAACATTGTCCATAAAAAAGAAATAAAATAAACTCCAAATTTATCAATTGTTCCTAACGTGTGGAACAATACCAATTTCCCAACTCGAACAAAAGATTTAAAAACTTGCCATTTGTGTCTCTTACGATATACGGCTCACCTTGAAAATTTAAACAAACTATAAAGTGGGTATAAGGAGGGTTGTTCCTAGGAACTACGACCCGAAAGGAGAAATAAGCTTCGCGCTATTCCTACTC
>BQNB010125717.1:0-18302 GCA_026074375.1 Tanacetum coccineum | reverse complement strand
GGTAATTAAATACACAAGAGGGCTTAAAAGACACCATTTATCAAACCACACCAAAACAACATTTCCAGCTCCTAAATGATACCAAATAAATTGACGAATTAAATAACGAATTAAAGAACATTTTAAACAATATCACTTACGATTTAACATGTTTCTGGTAATAATTTGAATATCACATGTGATTCTACATTGTGTCAAACAGAATCACAATACGAACCCCTCTAACACAATACGAACCCCTCTAAATTTGGAAAACATCATAGTTGGTTTGCCATTCGATTCCAAGGTTTTGGTTTACCAAAAGGAATGCATACATAGCATTTCTAAATCTTACATAAACTACCAAGTAGGTAAGATAGTAAGATGCACAAATCCATTACAAAATAACAAGTTTTAAAGATTATAAACTCTCATATATAGCAAACCAAATGCATAAGACTAAACCTAACAACAAGTTGCACTGGCTACATATGACACTTTTTTGTTCTTTCTTTTTGCTCATTTTATCACTGTGATTGTTGATTCGGTACATCAACAATTTGTTAGAGTTTACTCTCATCTTCATAAACACTCTTTGTTTTCAACTATCTTAGCCACTACCTTCTTTTTTCCTACATTATAAATTTTCATGTTTTATTATGCAATCACATGTGATTTAAAACAATTAAATATAAGCAAGACACCAAGTAATTTGCAGGTTTATATAATGGGTATTATCACGTGTGATTTTCCTCCACTATCATAGTGATTATTCAGAGTAAAAACATTAGGGACATAATTGTTACATTTATTATCAGCACGCTTTGATGCAGTTGTTTTCAAAAAGGCAACGACGAAACAGTTGCATACATAAGGACATTTTAAGATTTTTTTGTACGTTTTATGAAAATGTATGTTTATCAAATTTAAATATACATTGGCCTTCAAAGCATCTTCTACTGTCGAGTCTCGTAAATTCACACTAGGTCCTACATTTATACAAGTAGACACGTGGTTAGGTCAATGGAAAAACAACGGTTCAAAGTTACACATAACAAACTATCACATGTGTATACCATAGCAATCATGCGTTGACAACAATTTCATCACTTATTTTTATCAAATTTGTCAATAAACCTAAACGCTTTATATGCCAAATTATCACTTGTGATATAACAAAGTTTAATTATACCAATGAACATCTAAGTACTAAACACACAATTTTTACATAGATTTCGATTAAACTTCAACAAAATTCCCTTAACAGTGACAACCTAACCAATAATTGCAAATTTGTTCACTAAATCACAACAATATCAAGAAACCCTTAATAAATTGTGAAACCTAACCAAGAACCACACCTTTCTTTACTGAAATCTAGAGGTGCCAAAAGTTGCTCAAATAGCAATTTTTAGGCGTTTATGACATTTTTTTAAAAGTTATGGGCATATTTTGCCCCACCCTTATTTTGTTATGGGTTTTTATGGGCGGTGAGAGAAATATGAATGAGCTAAATTGGCGGAAATGATAAATAAGAGGACGAATTTTGCTCAAACGGCCAAACCTTTTTTGTCATGTTTCTTTTTCTATCTTTCTTTTATTATTTCTTATTCTTTTTCTTTTTTGTCCCGTTTTCGAGCATTTTCAAGCGTTTCCTCTACTTTTTTACGTTATCGTCCGTTTTTTAACCATTTCGTCTGTTTTTTTTACGTTTTCGTTAGTTTTTTTACATTTTCGTCCGTTTTTTCCGTTTTCGCCCGTTTTTTACGTTTTCGCACGTTTTTTACGATTTTGTCTGGTTTTTTACGTTTTCTTCTACTTTTTTACGCTTTCGTCTGTTTTTTTTACGTTTTTTCCCCGTTCTTTTTATCGTTTCGCGACCTTTTTTACGTTTTCGATGTTTCTTACGCTCGTACATTTCGTCAGTTTTTTTACGTTTCGTGCTTTTAACGTTTCCATCCGTTTTTTTACGTTTTCGTACATTTTTTACGTTTTCGGTCTGTTTTTTACAAAGATTTCGTCTGGTTTTATTATGTTTTCATCTGTTTATTTACCTTTTTCGCTCGTTTTTTTACGTTTCCATGTTTTTACGTTTTCACACCCGTTTTTTTTTTACGTTTTCGCCTATTTCCTTTACGCTTTCGTACTTTTGGTATGTTTTTACGTTTTATCGTCTTTTAAGGTTTTTTTTACTTTTCGTCCGTTTTTTGAACGATTTCGTCTGTTTTTTTAACGTTTTCGCTCTGATTTTTTCGTGTTCGCCCGAAAATTTTTTTTTTACGTTTTCGTATCGTATTTTTTATGTTTTTGTTTTGTTTTTTTTTTTGTTGTTTATTTTTTTTTTTTTTTTTTTTTTTTTTTTTGTTTTTTTTTCTTTTGTTTTTTTTTTTTTTTTTTTTTTTTTTTTTTTTTTTTTTTTTTTTTTTTTTTTTTTTTTTTTTTTTTTTTTTTTTTTTTGTTTTTTTTTTTTTTTATTTTTTTTTTTTCGTGTTCGCCCGATTTTTTACGTTTTCGTTCGTTTTTTATGTTTTCGTCCGTGTTTTTACGAAAACGTAAAAAAAGTACGAAAATGTAAAAAACAGACGAAAACGTAAAAAACAGACGTAAACGTACGTAAACGAAAAAACGGACGAAAACGTAAGAAATCTCTAAAACGGGCCCGCGCCCGTTTTAGCCCGCGCCCGTTTTACCCCGCGCCCGTTTTGCCCGGTGCCCATGCCCGCCCGTTTTGCCGCCTCTACTGAAATCACAATAAAATCAAGAAAATCTCATAAAAGTGAAAATTTAACCAATAATCACAAATTTTAGAACTGAAATCACAATAACATCAACAAAACTTCTAAAACTACTGGAAACATAACTATTAATCAAATATATCTTTACTAAAATGATTATATCAACACTAATCATCATTATCTATTTATGAATAACAACGACAACAACAGCTTAAAAACACAATACAACAATATACGCTCAAAATTTGTAAATTATTTGTGTATTATATTCAAAATAGAAGTAGAATATGATAAACACTACCTTCGATCGGATTTAAACCGGATTTTGAATTGGAGGTTGGGGAATATCATTTTACACCACGTATTGTTTACAAACATCTTCACCAACATTGGATTCATTCATTGTATTGTAACTTAATGTAATTTTACGATTCAATTTTGCATTTTATGTGGATCTAAGGCTTGTATTTTGAATGAAAATGTTATTGTGTTTTTTAAGTGTGGTTTGATGTGTAAAATTATGACGAGTTGTTGAAGGTGTAAAGAATAAATGAGGAATTACATTTCCATTCACCACTAAATTCACACCGGTAATGCACACAGTACAACACTCAAATGCATGATTAGTGATGGATGACAAAAAAAATGGTGTACAAATCACCTACCTTTAATTAATTAATTTTTTTTGTAAATTGATTATTAGCTATTAATCTTAACCATTAAATCAAAGTAAGATGAAAAGTGGAGATTTATCCTTTGGTATGTGAGTATTTTATGGTATGCAAAATAACCCATCTCTAAAACTATTAGATAAAAATCCTTCCAACAACGCGTGACTATTTGTTATACGATTAGATTATTGGCCCAAGCCTGATTGTGGGCTTGACATTCATTATTGAATGTATTACATATGTGAGACGACATATGCATTTATAATAAACACATAGCTTTGAGAATAAGAAACATAAACTAAACTCTAAACCTAATGGATGTCAAGCCCACAAGTTTTGGCCAATAATCTAAACGTATAACACTCCCTCACACTTTGAACGGAGTCTTTTGATACAGGCAAACTAGATGAATTTTTTATTCGGATCAGATTTATGTTGGCTTCGTTGGGAGGATCGCGTAGTTTGTTACGTTAGCTCCAAAAGGATTTGAAGCTGGTTCTTCTTCTCTCTTTTTTTCTTTGTTGTTCGTGTGCACGGAGATAGACTTGTATTTGGCAAAATAATTGTATATTGCTTCACAGTTTCCTTCATTTTTTATGACGTTGCTATTTTTTTACATCATGGCTTGCTTTACCTTTAGGAGTGAGCGGCAGTTTGGTGGGAAACTTTGTTGTCAACGACAATTATCTTTGACAACGAAAACAATTAGATGGGGAAGAGAAAAAAATATGATGGATCGAAGGCGACTCGACATTTTTTTTATGTTTTGACGGCAAGGGTTTATGCAATGAAAACGAAAATAAAATCCTAATCAAACAATAAACCGAAAATAATGGGGATCCCTCCGGATCACCGACAAGTAGCCGATGACCGGAGGATAACAAAGTTTGTTGATGGATCTTACGTAAAGCTTTGATACCATCTAAAATAGTAAAAGACTTATATTATTGATTATGTTTGTCACTACATAACTAGAATTACATGAGTATTTATAGGGATGACATAACTTACCGACTAAACAATGCTAACCCTAAACTTAATGGATCGTAAGCCCTTAATTAAGCTTGAGCCTCAATTTATCATCTAACACTCCCTTTGTAAAATAAAAAAAGTATTATTGAATGTGTCACATATGTGAGATGACATATGTATTTTTAATAAATATATAGCTTTGAGAATAAGCAATATGAACTAAACCCTAAACCTAGTGGACATCAATTCCACAATCAGGCTTGGGCCAATCTTTTATATAATAAAAGAATTACATCATTTCAGAGTTTTCTATGAGATTTAATCTTATAGAAAACAAATTGGACCACTCAGAACGATTGATTTTGACATAAATCGTACAATCTGATTGGTTAAAAAAAAGTCAAAACTTAGAATTAAATTTGGTCAAAATTAAAATTTTGATGGAAGAATTTGATGGAAAAAAACGCATAAAAATATATGTGTCAAATTTGTGAAAAATAAGAACTTAAAAAAAGATGATGTAATTAATAAAACTTTAATGGTTGAATTTTAAATAAATAATATGGAGTTAAGTGTAAATTTATAAATTTCATATTTTTATTAATAACTTCAAAAAATAAAAAATAACCCTTAGACATTGTACCTCTAAACTTTATATTTTAAAAATACAATATATATGTTGTTTTAAGAGTACAACATATATGTTGCTTTAAAAATACAACACATATATGCACAAGATTATTAATATAAAAATGAAAGTATGAATTATTGTGTATATAAATAAATAGACGATGTTGTACATATATGAACTACTAATATTTTTCCTCTTTATAAGTTTAAGTAAGAATATCCGGGAAAAAAATATTTTTACTATATGCGTTCAATTAGGACTCATTGTTATTTTATTTTATAAGTTTATCACATGTGTACACGGATTTTAATATAAAATACGGCTATATTATTATTAACACACAACAATGTAATTGGCAAACATGGAGATTAACATTATTTGTTTAATATGGTAGGAAACATTTATTATAATTGTTACAATTGTTAAATTTAAGAGAAACCCGCATTTACAGTTACTGAAATAATGGTAAACAATACATTCAATGTGCAAATACGAAAAAATAACAACACTTGCAAAATTAACACTTAATTAACATTTAATGTCTAAACTCGGGTATTAAAACTAGTAATCTAATCGTATAACAACGTAAAATAACAAAGAGGGTATTATTATTGAATGTCTTAGATATGTGAGATGATATATGTATTTATAATAAATACGTAGCTTTGAGAATAAGTATCATAAGGGGTTGTTTGATAAAAAAATACTCCATCTGTCTCTAAATAAGTGTCCACTATTGACTTTTAAAGTCTTTTTCCATCAACTTTGACCTTAAATTATTTTGTTTGTGTTATATAATAATTAATTAAAATTATATCAATGAAAAATACATTTAAAACCCAATCGATTCATATATTTTGCATCAAGTATTATATAGCACAAAAAGAAATAGTTAAGGTCAAAGTTGTAAAAGAATGACGTCAAAAGTCAACAATGGACACTTATTTAGGGATGAAGGGAGTATGATTTAGCGTTGAATGAATCAAAGTTGCTGAATGATTCTAAGATGCTGAGTGAATCTGATTAAGAGTGAAAATGATTGTTTGATGATTTTTCTTAATAAGCAGTACGACATGACATATATTCATTTATCGGGCGCCCCGTGGGTAGTGAGCGCTACTCACCCGGATAGGGATAATTAGTCCCAATAGATATATTTATTCATTCGCGCTCCCTCGACCGGTCCTCCAGTCAAGAGATTGACAGATCATGATAGTTCGGGCAGTAGTGGTCTAAAAGCTACTTAGGCAACACGTAAACAAGGAAAATCTCACGTAAAGTACTTGTGTCCAGTTTTAAAAACAAGCAATGTTTCTCACCCCAAGTTATAAAACATTTAGTCAAAACGAGTAAAAGAGTGGGGCTATGAACTCACCTTATACGGGTAGTGGATCAAAAGGAATCAATCAAGGGAAATTGAATCTCACGGTTCTAGCGACAACCTATCATATAGTCGTCGTTTAAGAATGATGTACAACGAATAACGCTTAACGCAAGAACTGATCATCCGAGCACGAGTAGACACGGCGTATCCCTTTTTAAAACGTACTTTCGAAAGTTATAAGTTTTGACAAGTCTCGACGTTTTGAAACATCTTCAAAAATATTTCGTCTTTTAGTGTATTTCGTCTTTTAGTGTATTTCGTCTTTTAGTGTATTTCGTCTTTTAGTGTATTTTGTCTTTTAGTGTATTTTGTCTTTTAGTGCATTTCGTCTTTTAGTGTTGACCCAATAACTAAAAATGTTGACTCAAGACTCGACACTTAACGTTTTTTCTATATTTTAATCTAAGTTTATAATAAAAGTAAATGTTCGACGCTTTTATAAAGTTACAAAATTTCGGCTGACCTTTCTAAAAATAACGACTTTCTATTTTTAATCATCCACGACTCGTGAAAAAACTACCGTTTTACCAATTACAAATCTTTTATTGACTCGAAAGAATAATCCATCTTTTTTCGCAACGACCATCAAAATATAGCATCAAACATTCTAAACGAAACTCTTCGACATTCGAATTTACGTTTACCAACAAATCCAACATCAAACTTAATCTCTTCGCCAACATATATATACACTTAATATACATGAAAAATCGCCGTAGTGATAACAATATAATATAAAAATAGTCCACAACGGACTTTTATGCACAAAATTACAACACTTTATATGTTCTTCCATTTATAAACAAAAAGAGGTAAACTTAGAACATGTAGTTTTATAGAAAAATAGATAATGATTTTCACAACGATCCGCTTTGTATACCTTGTTCGGAATGATCATACGAATGCAAAAGTACAACTTATTTATGAAAAAGTAAAGATGACTTACAAAGAAACACGGCGAAAGGTGGATAGAAACTAAGAACAACCCAAGCGTTGTTTTATAAAATACCCGGATGAAATAACAATCAACTCGAACAATATATCTTCAAATGGTTGATCAAAGATTAGAAACAATGGATGTATGTGTGTTTGGTGGTGCGTCCGAACCAAGAAGAAAGAAAAGAAAGAGTAGTGTGTGTGTGGAAGTGATGACAAATGAAATATGGTGATATGTTTATAAACAAAATTTTAAACTTGGAATCCATGTGGGTGTGTGTGTGTGTTCGGTGGCAAGGACAAGCACAAAGGGGACCAAAATGGTCTCCCAATGAGACTCGAGCAAGGACTAAGCATGCACCAATTTGTGGGAAACTTGTCCCATTGATTTTCAAGTTCAAATGGCATCCTAGGGGTGCCTTGGTGTGGGTTTCGGACGAGTATAAGGCAAGGGGGGGGGACCAAAAATATTTTCCCCACTTTCTAGGATAGTTAGCGCTAGTTGATGAATTAATTTCCAAGCATGCATGCACAACAAAGTATAGATTAGAAACGCGTAGCACGTAAATAACGAAACGAGTAATGGTAACACGAAAAATTATGAAATTTTAAATATTAATTTAAAACATAAAAATGTGGCTATTGCCAAAATACTACAACGTTTGGTGTCCCGGTTCGCTCTCGGAGATGATTCTCATATAATAACGAAACAACTTCCAGGCTAAACGGTAAAGCTAAATGAAACATTTAAAAATTCAAATTTCTAAACGGAAACGGCTAATTTATTAAACCAAAATTCTTGGGTTGTCACATTCTTTCCCCGTTAAAGAAGCTTTGTCCTCAAAGCTTAGGACGCAACCTCTGCGGCGGGTGCAGAGTTGGTGAAAAGGTGCGGGTATTTCTTTTGCATTTAGTCTTCACGCTCCCAGGTGAACTCAGGACCTCTCCTGGAGTTCCAACGCACTTTGACAATTGGAATACGGCTCTGCTTCAGGCGCTTGACCTCACGGTCCATAATCTCGACAGGTTCTTCAACGAAATTCAATTTGTCGTCAACTTGGATCTCATCCAATGGTATAGCAAGTGGTTCATCAGCCATGCATTTCTTTAACTTTGAGACGTGAAACGTACTTTGAATCTCTACTCAACAGCTCTGGAAGTTCTAGACGAAAGGCAACGGTTCGCTACTTGGAATGATCTTAAAAGGTCCATTATTAACGAGGGTTCAGCTTTTCCCTGTTTGCCAAAACGTATACTCTCTTTCCAAGGGAGACACTTTCAATGACCTTATTCTCCCTACTTGAAATTCGAGGGTTTTTGTCTTACATCGGCATAGCTCTTTGAGATCACGGGCGGCTTGGATATGGCTCTTGATTTGAAACTATTTTCTCGGGTCTCGTCGGATATCGTCTGGGCCAGTTGAGCTTGACTGTTCTACAACTTTCAGCCCAGTAGATGGTGTGATGATCACTTGCGCCTCTTTAAAAAATGCTAAACGGAGCAGCTTTAATGCTGGTATGGTAAATGTTGTTATACCGACATAATTCTACCAAACGGTAAAGTGTTTATCCCAAACCTTTTTCTAAAATTCAAGTACACAGGACACGTAAACAGATTCCTTAATATTTGAATGGTTCTCTCACTTTGACCATCAGTCTGCGGATGGTAAGCTGTACTCATATCCAATCGAGTACCTAATCGCGTTATGTAGGATTCCAATAAATGTAAGTAAATTTCCCATCGCGATCAGAGATGATCGAAACCGGCACTCCATGCTTTGAGACTACTTCCTTCAAGTATTGTCTCGTCAATTTTTCTAACGTGTCATCCTCTCTCATAGGCAAGAAATGAGCAGATTTAGTGAGACGATCAACGATTACCCAAATCGTGTCTTGCCCAGTCGCTGTCCTCGGCAGTTTAGTCACAAAGTCCATTGTTATGTTCTCCCATTTCCATTTTGGGATCTCTGTATGATACAACAAACCAGATGGTTTTTGATATTCTATCTTAACCTTTGCACATGTTAAACACTTGCTGACATAAGTGGCAATCTCTGCTTTCATGTTAGGCCACCAATATAACTTCTTCAAGTCCTGATACATCTTATCCGATCCAGGGTGGATGGAATACTTCGACTTATGCGACTCATGCATAATCAAGGCCCTTAAATCACCAAGACACGGAATCCAACTTCGATTGTTTAAGCATAACGTTCCGTCAGCCGCGAGGTTTTAAACTTGTTAATCATGCACGCAAATCTTCGTTGGTGAAGTTCTCTTCCTTTCGGGCTTCCAGATTGAGCCCTTAAAATTTGTTTAGGAGGTTTAACCCTTAGTCATAACCAAGGCTCGATCTCGTAGCGTGCTTGCTTCTTTCCTTTCTACTCAAAGGCATCAGCCCACCAACGTTCGCCTTCCCGGATGATATCGGATTCTCACAGTCGTAGTCGCTCGACAATTCTAACCAAGTCTTTGCCTTCATATTCAGATCCTTCTTGTAGAGTATGTGTTGCAAAACTCTTATGATCAGTGAAACACAACGCACTTTGGGATACCGTATAGATAATGTCTCCCATTTTTAGGGCAAACACTACTGCACCAAGCTCTAGGTCGTGTGTGGTATTCCGTACTTCCCAACCTTCTTCTCGTGAACCTTGAGTTGGCGGGATGCGTAAGCTATGACCTTCTCTCTCTGCATCAAAACCGCGCCCAACCCTTTATGCGAAGCATCGCAATATACCACGAAGTTCTCACTTCCCTCTGGTAAAGCCAAAATCAGCGCACTACACAACTTTTGCTTCAACAACTGGAATGCAGCTTCTGCCTTTTCTCCCCATTCAAACTTCACGCTTTTCTGAGTCAACTTTGTCATAGGTCTAGCAATTTTTGAAAATCCTTCGATAAATCATCGGTAGTAACCGGCCAAACCTAGAAATTGACGAATCTCGGTGGGTGTCTTGGGCGACGCCCAATCTTTGATTGCCTCAATCTTCGCGGGATCAACGTGAATGCCTTCACTATCAATCACGTGACCAAGAAATTATACCTTCGACAACCAAAACTCACACTTTGAGAACTTGGCGTACAATTCTTCCTTCTTCAATAAATTCAAGATCAACTTAAGATGTCCTTCATGCTCCTTTCTGCTTTTGGAGTAGATCAAAATATCATCGATGAATACAATCACGAATCTATCCAGATATGGTTTGCACACCCTATTCATCAAGTCCATGAAAACTGCTGGTGCGTTAGTCAAACCAAACGGCATTACTTGGAACTCGTAGTGACCATAGCGAGTCCTAAATGCTGTCTTTGAAATGTCTTCCTCACGAACTCTGAGTTGATGATAACCAGATCTCAGGTCGATCTTAGAGTAGACTCTTGACCCTTACAATTGATCAAACAAATCATCGATCCTCGAAAGTGGGTATCGGTTCTTCACAGTAAGCTTGTTCAGTTCATGATAGTTGATACACATCCGAAAAGTACCAACTTTCTTCTTGACAAACAAAAAAACCGGTGCTATTTCCCCAAGTGAGGAACTCGGCCGCTAATAAATCCCTGTCAGAAATTTCTTGCAACTAGTAGACAACTCCTTGCAATTTCGCTGGTGCTAATCGATACGTACGGCGTGCTACAGGTGCAGTACCAGGGACTAAGTCGAATTTTAAATTCTCTTGTCCGAGCAGGCATAATCTACGCAATCCTTCTGGTAAAACTTTCGAAAAAACCCGTACGATCGTACGAAGTCCACAAGCCCCTCTCCTTCAACTTATCCTCAGCTTTCTTGACGTAACGTGTGCCAGATATACTTGAATATAATTTCTTTTTTTTTTGCTTTATTAATATACCTTTGGTCTTCGTGCACATATATATCAACTTACTTCCGCTGTCTTAATTATCTCCTCGGATTATCAACACCTCATTTCCATAAGGAATACGAACAACCTTCTCGTCACAAATGATCAACGTGTGGTACTTCGCCAACCAATCCATGTCAATGATGACGTCAAAACTACCAAGCTCTACGGGTATTAAATCTATGTCGAACGGATGACCTAATAATCCTAACGTGCAACCTCTAAGAACAACATTTGTTTTGAAATTGTCCATTCGGCAAGTTCTACGGCATAACAGGTGTCTAAAGTGTTGGTGCAACCATCAAGCAAAGCACTAAAGGTAGTCGACAACAGGCAAAACTTCTATCGGTACCACCCCTCGAATCGATAACATAGAAGCAGAACATATTGGAAGAACGTACCCGTGCCAACGTTGAATCAGGGTTATTTTCCTCACCACCAATGGCGTAAGCTTTCGCCGTAGCTTCGTTACCTCCAGTCTGGTTTCCATCTGTTTTCCAATCTTGTTACTTAATGGTTTCAAAACGGTTCTGATTCCTCAACTTAGGATAATCCCCTCCTGAAATGTCCTGGTCTTCCACACTCATAACAAATAACACCCTGCTGATTTCCAACTGGAGCCCTCTAAGTGTTTGGATTAATAGCAGCCCTACAATCCCTAGTCTGATGTCTAACCTTTTTACATTTTCCACACCTCATAGTACACAACCCTTCATTGCGATTAACCTGCACTGATTCAATAGGGAAGTGGCACAGCATAACCCCCCTATCATCATTTCCCAGCCGTTTAAGCTATGGCCACATTCTGCCCACTATATTTTGCCTCTTTTAAACGACGGTGATGTCCATGGTTATCCCTTGGGTTACTTTCCATCCTCCTCTTATTCTCAGCACTCCTTGCAGCATAACCCTAGAGCTTTTTATCCATTAATTGGTTAGCAATGCGTATAGCATCTTGGATCTGGCTGAATTCCTGCAGCAATCACATTCTCATGAATGTTGTCACGTAAAACCTCCCAATAAACACGTTCCACTCGTCTTCTTCATCATGGACCATTCTAGTACACAACAAAATCAACTCCTGAAACCTTTGAGTGTAAGCAGTTAAGTCGTTTCCTTTCACGGTCAGATTCCACAATTCAGTCTCCATCTTCTGGATTTCATTCCTTGGATAGTACACTTATGTCATCAACTTCATCAGTTCAACCCAATTCATGGTATATGCAGCCTCAACACCAATGGTTCTCTTATGAGAGTTCCACCAGGTCAAAGCACTGTCCTACAGTGTGCATGTAGCATATTTCACTTGGTACCTCGATGGACAATTACTAATATTGAACACAATCTCCATTTTCTCAAACCAGGGGGTCAATCCGACAACGCCTTCAGTTCCTGAGAAATTATGTGGCTTGCACTTCAAGAAGTCTTGGAAAGTGCACTCTCGAGCCACTGGCATGAAACCTCCATAATTTATGCCATGGTTTCCATTCCTGTGTCCATTTCCTCCATTTCCGTTTTCTCTGTTTCCTCCATTTCAATTTCTTCTGTTTCCTCCATTTCCATTTCCTCCGTTCTCGCCTTCTTGTTCATCCCCGTTCTCATACAGGTATCAAGGGTCCTTGCGGCTTCACACCTCCATCTCTTCAGCTACTCGGCGTACCAATTCTTCAAAACCTCTCATGAGCATGACACTCAGATCGGGAGTTACATCTTCCTACAACAATCAACATAACACCTCAGATGAGAATCTTTCTAGTGGATGCAATCTACCTAACGGATATTAAAATACAATTTACGGTTAATCCATAGAAATTACATGATCGAAATATAATTCACGGAAATACCATAACGCATAGCAAGAGCATAAAGTAAATAAATCATGACACAAGCATAAGATAAATATCAATTTCATAATCACGAAACATTAGTGATTACATCACATTAGTTTCAAAATACAAAAATACGATTTTAACAATACGATCGCACAAACGCTACTGATCATAAAAACAAATGAAAACATCTAGGGACAGATAGCCAATGTGCTTCCCCATCACACGCCCGAGTCTGCCAACTTCTCACTCCGGATCATAAAATCGAAGGTCGTCACGTCTGCCTACATCTCTCTTTGCAATACGTGACATAAATGCCGGCTCAGAGTCGGTCAACTCTCTGACTCTCACACTCACGGTGGTCTCTAATGCCTTATGTTATCCCTCTCCAACCCATTCAATCCACGCAGTCAAAGAATAACTGCCGACACAACCCCAACAATCCTAATGTCCCTTCTCTGGGTCTGAACTTCCTCACTAGCCTGTATACAATGACAGGGATCAGCCTAGTGGTGATCATGGAACCACTGAATCAGAATCCACCCAATGACTCATACGATTAATCCTACGCTCCATCCGAGCAGCTCAGAATATCCTCTGGCATCGCAGTATGCAATACCCTCTCAACTCTGACCTCAACCGGGCTTCTCAGTGATGCCCGTCTCAGCTCAACTTGACACAGCCATAACTACAACTCTAAGCATCAATCTCTCTAACCTAAGAGCATCTGCGTAAGCATTACACTCGCAATCTCTGCCAGAATCACTGATCCAAGAGTCCTGCTCTAAATGAGGCTCCTCATTACCCCTGACAATAATATCATCCCTCAAACAAGTCTCTCTAGGATCAACCTCTACATCTGTCGAATAACTAGAATCCCTAACCCTCTTAGGCCGATGTATCGAATCACAACGGACAGGAGATAAAGGCTCCGGATACAGGTAATCAGCCGGTACAGACGTCGTGGGACCTACGCTCTGCGAGATGGCCCCGCAAAGTACTCATAAATCTGGTGAAGAATGATCTGGCAATGATGTCTCAAGAAGAATTAAGATGAGCATCTGAATGAAAATCTGATGATGCATTCTAATGACAATCTGAAGAAGAATGAACGACAAAATTCATACAGCAAGACGATGATGGGGTAACAGGTCCAACCCTCTTCTTTCCTCGCATTCTCATTGTACCGCCCAATAAGATTGTAGCTGTACAGTCGACCATGATGAATAGGCTGTCCAGGTGATAGAAATACATAACCCGAAATCGAGGTTTGCTATGTGATCTCTGGGTTAAAGCGGTAATCTCAGTGACAAGGCGTACCATGGGTAGTATGCGGTGTATCTGGTGTATCACTGTCTGTGGTGTCATCATCCGCTGAAAAACAATGATAAATAGCTTGGTAATGGTGGTATCTGTCCTGATGAATGGACTCCTCAGATGATCAGACCTGAATCAGATGCAAGGAGTAATAGGAGAAATCTGGTATAGTCTAGGGATGGTGCATAGTAGATGTTATGATAGGTGCATCTGTGGGTATCACAGTGTGTCATCTGTGTCAGTCTCTTGTGTATACTTAGAAAAATTTAGATATACATATATTTAATATATGTATAATTATTTACGGAGTACTTGTTATGTATACTATTATGTAAGGTCACATATGGCACATAATCACGTAGATCACATACTGGATAAGTCCAGACCAAGTTTTATACTACCTGGTTCTTTATAACCTTGCCTCTGAACCAGATCTGACACACCCCCTACGACGGGCCCTGTGAACGGAACACTGTCCTGAGGCGTGACTTTATGAGCATACTCAAGTACAAAGCAATAAAGAAACGCCTCTAAGGGTACTTTGAAATTAACACTGTTAGCAAAGTTTTAAAATAATAATAATAAGTTTTACATCGATAAATTTAAAAGTTTTCAAAGTTAAAATGCGAAGCTTAAATACTTCAACAACGTATTTAAAGACATAGATAAATCACTGGTATACCCGGTACAGGCAAATTAGACTTCACATAAGTCAACAAGCTACACCATGCCTAACACCGAAAAAAACATGCTTTAAAACGTCAACATAAAGTGATGAATTCTAGGTTTTTAGTTCAAACGTTGTTAAAGTGGAACCACAAGAATCATAAACGTATTGACGTTATAACAGATACAACTTCACATAAAAAGTATTTACGTTGACTAAGCACATGACACTAAAGCTAATTACCAAGAAGCATGTACATTGCAATACTAGTATTTGTAGCCCCTCTAGTTCCGACCAAAGACAACCTAACAAGTCACAAAGACAATATATCGTTTATCGCGCGCCCGTGGGTAATAGCGCTACTTCACCCCATAGGATAATTAACCATAGATCTATTTATCATTCGCGCTCCCCATCGACTCGGAAATTCCCTCCAACAAAAGAGTGACAGTTCTGATATCGGCACGTGGTCTAAAAGCTACTTAGGCAACACGTAACCGGGAAACATCTCACAGTAAAGTACTTGTGCCGTTTAAAAACAAGCATGTATTCTCACCCTAAGTTATAAAACATTTGTCAAAACGATTAAAGAGTGAGGCTAATAACTCACCTTAACGTAGTTGATCAAAAGGAATCAATCATGTGAAAATGAATCCAATCACGGTTTCTAGCGACAACCTATCATATAGTCGTCGTTTAAGAATGAATGTACAACGAATAACGCTTAAAAACGCAAGAACTGATGCACCCGAACACTGAGAGACAAGGCTATCCCTTCTTAAAACGTACTTTCGAAAGTTATAGTTTTGACAAGTTTCGACGTTTTGAAACATGTGCATTTCGTCTTTTAGTGTATTTCGTCTTTTAGTGTATTTCGTCTTTTAGTGTATTTCGTCTTTTAGTGTATTTCGTCTTTTAGTGTATTTCGTCTTTTAGTGTCCCGACACATCAACGTTGACTCAACGACCAAAAATGTTGACCTAAACTCGACACTTAACGTTTTTCTACATTTTATCATAAGTTTGATAATAAAAGTATATTTTCGATGCTTTTATAAAGTTTATGAAATTTCGGCATGACCTTTCTAAAAATATCGACTTTCCATTTTTATCAACCTCGACACGTGAAAACATCCGTTTTACAAAAGTACATCTTTTATTGACTCGAAAGAATATCCGATCTATTTTCGACAACACCTCAAATATCGCAACAAATCCGTTCTAAACCTAAACCTCTTCGACATTCAATTTACGCTTACAACAAATCCAACATCTAACTTAATCTCTTCGCCAACAATATTTAAACTTAATATACGATAAATCTTAAATAAACGATATAGCCGTAGTGATAACAATATATATATCAAAATAGTCACAACGAACTTTTATGCACAAAAGTACAACTACTTTTTATGTTCTTCCATTTATAAACAAAAAGATTAAACTTAGAGACTTGTAGTTTTATAGAAAAATAGATAATGATTTTCACAACGATCCGCTTTGTACACCTTGTTCGGAATGATCATACGAATGCAAAAGTACAACTTATTTATGAAAAAGTAAAGATGACTTACAAAGAAACACGACGAAAGGTGAATAGAAACTAAGAACAACCCAAGCGTTGTTTTATAAAATACCCGGATGAAATAACAATCAACTCGAATAATATATTTTCAACTGGTTGATCAAAGATTAGAAACAATGGATGTATGTGTGTTTGGTGGTGCGTCCGAACCAAGAAGAAAGAAAAGAAAGAGTATTGTGTGTGTGGAAGTGATGGCAAATGAAATATGGCGATATGTTTATAAACAAAATTTTAAACTTGGAATCCATGTGGGTGTGTGTGTATGTTCAGTGGCAAGGACAAGCATAAAGGGGACAAAAATGGTCTCCCATTGAGACTTGAGCAAGGACTAAGCATGCACCAATTTGTAGGAAACTTGTCCCATTGATTTTCAAGTTCAAATGGCATCCTAGGGGTGCCTTAGTGTGGGTTTCGGACGAGTATAAGGCAAGGGGGACCAAAAATATTTTTCCCACTTTCTAGGATAGTTAGTGCTAGTTGATGAATTAATTTCCAAGCATGCATGCACAACAAAGTGTAGATTAGAAACGCGTAGCACATAAATAACGAAACGAGTAACGGTAACATGGAAAATTATGAAATTTTAAATATTGTTTTAAAACATAAAAACGCGGCTATTGCCAAAATACTACAATGTTTGGTGTCCCGATTCGCTCCCGGAGACGATTCTCAGATAATAACGAAACAACTTCGTGGCTAAACGGTAAAGCTAAATGAAACATTTAAAAATTCAAATTTCTAAACGGAAACGGCTAATTTGTTAAACGGAAATTCTCAGATTGTCACAGGATTTTCCATCTTTGACTTTTTTTTTAATCCCAAAACATAACAACCCATTCATTATATTCTCCCTAACAAATCAACTGTCCCTTTTTTCTCTCCGATCCACCAAATTCATAACCTAAAATATATTCATCAAATCACTCTAAAAAATTAAAATCTAAAGAATATTCACGAAATCGATCTCAGATTCATAATAAACTAATTGAATCATATGCAAATTACCCGATTCAATGAATCAAAAAACCAAACACAATTAGGAAAAAAAAAATATCTGGATCATAATTATACACGTTCAATTACCCAATTAAATTCATCATTACCCCTGGTTCATGGCTCTTACTCCTTTTTATATATAAATAAATATAAACATATATAAATATATAACAAGGATCAAAATCCACAAAATCAATGAAACCGGAAGTAGTATAGAGTATCTCCGGGTCGTTATGTCCCAACGAGGCTTGAATGGAAAATCGAATGACGGATTGATGATTGATGATTGAATGACAAAGATTTGGATATGATTGGGCACTAAACCTAATAGGCAAATGCACTCAAAGATAAGCAAGGAAAATAAGCTAGAACAAGCATAAAAGCTAGAAATAGTACAAACACTTAAAACTTTTAAACTAAGACACAAATAAGCTCAAATAAACTTAAGACAAAACAAAATAAGCTAGACTATCTCTAAATAAGCAAATTCAGCAAGCAATTAAGCTAAGCAAATCAGGAGAAACTCAGCAGTACTAACAACAGTACTAACAGTATTAACTAACAGTACTAACTTGGAGTTAGTACTGCTAGCTCTACTAAAACACAATGAAACAAGAAATAAGCAAATAAGCTAAAACAGATAGTCTAAAAATGGGCTTAAGTAAGCTCTACTAAAGACAGCAAACGGAAATGGGCTTAATCTACTCTAAAAAGTTAAGCAAATCTTAAACAAGCAGAAATA
>BQNB010125716.1:0-19720 GCA_026074375.1 Tanacetum coccineum | reverse complement strand
ATCGTGTCAAGTGAATCCTCTTGTTCTTTAATCTTTTTAGTATATTGTCTGTCATTATTGTAAAGCGAAGAAAAAGTGATTATATATATTTTTCGTTTTCTTTTTCAAGTTGTTCACACTTTGCTTTATATGATTCGAGACACGACTTATCCCAACTACTCATATACATGATGAACGAATCTGATTTACTCGATTAATTAACTCTGAGTCACCCAACTCGATTCTAAAATCCTAAAAAAAATTCCAACGAACCCAAAAATTCAACCCAAAATAGTAATCAATCTCAAAATATCGACCCGCGATTTTTTTAATATATTTTTTATTTATTTTTTAAATCTTACACCAAAATTTGTCCTACCAATTTACCTCAATGAAAATATTAGCCAACATAACACTTGTTATAACACTTTAACTAGTTCCCTGCATAAAATAAGTGACAACCCAACTCATCTATTGAAAATTCGTCCTAATTGAGAAGTATCGGCCCAAATGTTGTTTTTGTTGAAACTTCGAGACCAAACGTATTTTTTTTAAATACAGACATAGCCAAAACTGATAACCCTAAATTTCTAGCTATATAATACCACTTACTCCACTCACACAAACCCTAATCCTCTAGAAAATACGCAGTCACATATACACATACCCTACCTTATCACTCCAACACACAAACGCATCTACCACTGCCTCCCATTTCTCATTTAGATAACTCACAACACTTCTTTTCTATTATATTTTCTTCTCAACTCACAAAACCAAACAAAACGCAGCACCTCTTAATTTCTCTTTATCTCGTCAATTTTTTAACACATAAAACTACGCACACATCACTTTATCCCAAGAACAAAAATGCTACTCTTTTCTTTTACTTTATCACACGGACACCACAATCTGATTTGGTTCGAATAAGAGACAAACACAAGTATTATTCTTCAAGGTAGGTTTAATTTCTCCTTTTTTGTTCTTGTATTTGTTTGTTTGGTATTTTCCTTTTGTGCTTTAAATCGAAACAAAGTAAGATGTGAACAATCTTGTTCTTATCTTTTCTTTTTATTTTCGAATATTAAAAGAAGTTCAATCTTTAAAATAAATATAGATCTATGATGAAAAACGTTCAAAGATGAAATTTTTAAAGGTTTTGTCTACTTTGAAAAAAAATATGAGATCTAAAACGCGTTTTCTGTTTGTCTTTTTCGTTCATTAATACCAAAAGAAAGAAAGGATGAAACACACTTTTTTTGTTCTTTCTTTTATGTTTCGAAAATAAAAGAAGTTAAATACTTCTTAAATTGATCGATGATGATTTTATCGTATACTTTTGTTTAAAAACAAATTGAGTAGTATCAAACGAGATAAAACTGAGATCCTTTTATGATGTTTCATTTTCTGTTTTTGATTTGATTTATGTGTGGTATGAGTTGATGTGATGATGAGGATGGGATTTAGATCGAGCCGGAGTTGATTGTGGATGTTTGATATAAGAGTTTTTGGTTGAGTCTATCTAGATGTGCATGAGGTGTTACAGATATGTGATGATATTGTGTTTAAAAAGATATCTTTTAAGATTTGAAATATGTCCAAGCAAAAACAAATCTGAGATCTATGAAACACTTTTTCTGTTTTTAGATAAGCTTCTTGTAAAGGAAATGGAAGATGATGGATGTGGTTAGATCTAGTTGTGCATGTTGTTGATTGATCAGATCAGTGATGGATTGCGTTCACACTCAAAATCTTGAAAGACTAGTACAATACGTCAACAGATCTGAAATCTTGAAACCTTTTTCATCTCTTTTTTATTTTTTATTTTCTAGTTTAGATCTGAGTTAAAAGAGGTATAGTTTGACTTTGTATTTGTGTTAAACCGGTTTCTTCTTGAAGATGTTAAATCGGTTTCTTCTATGAGGATAAATTGGTTCCTTAAGAATTGATAATCCGGTTTCTTCTGTTTTGATAAATTGGTTTCTTCTTTTTTAAGAAACAAACGCGCATATCCGAAAAACGCGTGAATTACATGCGTAAAACCGTGTTGACCAGATTTGACCAAAAACGCGTAAACAGTAAAAAGCGCGTGTAACAGAAAAACACGTTTTTTGACTAAACTAGCGCCCCCTCCCACCAACTCACTAGTCTTCTAATTATAGGTGTGTAATAGTCAGCTTAAATTCCACCCTCGATACACCCTCACTTCAATATTCTTGCAGGCAGATACAGACTAGAGAAGCATCCACTAAAGTGTACCTCCCTCTGCACCACTATAAAAAGATAATAAAGACTAAACTGTATATCCTCCTCGTCTTCAATAACCCAAAAAGTCTAGCCTAGAACCCATGCGCTATACTATCATCATATATGAACTCCGTAGCCACTCCCCACGCCCACCCCGGCCCCCCCCCTCGCCATCGCTCCGCATTCTCCGCCGCAGTATCCCGATATCCCTTAGTGATATGACCCAGAATAAGCATACCGAATAAGCATCGACGACAATTACATTAGATCTGACTGAATTAGCAAAATGTAAACAGATGAGCACGAATTAAGCAAATTTTTTATATTTAACGTCTGAATTAAAGCTCAAAACATGACTGAATAAGCAAAATAAGAAATTTAAATAAGCACAAATAGCTCGAATAAGCAATATATATATAAAAAATAAGCAGAATCAACTCAAATAATAATGAATAAGCACATAAATAAGCAAATATGACCGAATAAGCAAAAAATTAAGCACAGTACACCCCAAACGGGTTGGGGTCGTATTGAATCGTCGTTGGGTGGCGGTTGGCCTGGAAGGAATACATGTGTCTGGGATACGTTTTGAATCCTCAAAATGTATGCATTATTTAAAATAGTTAAGTTTTACATAATATTAAAGTAATATTGCGGACGGAAGCGAATAAAAGTTTTAGAAATTAACAACAATGTTAAACAATAGATAATAACATTTCTTGAAAAAATTGGGCCCCATATGTGCCTAGCGACACCAAAATAGCAAGCAAAGACATCCACGGCCCTAAGCACTGAGAAAAATTGCTTAAAATGGTCAACATAAAGTTGAGTGTGAATTCATAGGTTTGAAATATAGTATTTAAAGAGTGACCACAAGTTCACCGTACGCCACAGTTGACGTTATATAAAGATACAACTTAACATAAAAGATGTAATTACTGTTGCACTAGCTCATCACACCGAAGCTCAAATTTAAAAGAAGCAAATTTTATTTGCCATAATAGTTTCAGTCTCTCCTAGAGGTAGCTGACCAAGATCACTTTGACATTCCGACAGGTTAATCTGTTTGTTCGGGACCTCCGATTCTAGTAAGCAGCTACTACCAGGATGGGATTAAATTTCTCCTAATAGATCTATTTACAACAGTCGAGCTCAAGCTTAACCGTACGTCAGTTAGCAATTGACTGGTTCATGATAATTCAGCGATTAGTTGGTCTATTGCTACATTAGGCAACAGTAATTCAGGAAATGGAAACGTTAAAGTAACTGTGTTTCATAGTTTTGAAAACAAGCATGTTTCTCAACCCAAAATAGTAAAGTAAATGTTGTAAAAACATGGGGCTTATGAACTCACTTATCAAAATGAACAATGATAAACACGCAAGGAAAAGGGGATATAAGCAATCTTAGCCGTGACCTAAAATAATATCGCGTTCAGAAACACGGGAAATGGTTGCCAAGGAATTGCTGATTATGTTCATCACCAAAAGACATCCATGTGTGTTTGCTTTAGTTTGATTAACAAGACATGATGAAATGAAATCATATAGTTTTTCTTTAAGTTTCGGCGTTTATCAAAAAGTTTCCATTTTTAGTAAGTTTCTATTTTGGGAAAGTTTTTATGTTTTGGGACGGTAATACCGTCCCCTATATATGTTAAGTTCCATAATTCATACGACTAAAGAGCTTTTTATTCGCCTTAACTTCTATGTCTGTTCCGCTAAATTCTTACCAAACTTACTATTTTTAGTAACTTTCTCGCTTTTTCCAAAATATGTTAACGGCGTCTTTAAATAATACCAATCAATATATAAGTGTTACTATATGTTTCGCTAATGTTTAAAAAGTCCAAAAAATGTCGATAACCATTTTACTATTCTATCAGCATCTACTTCATTTTGGTTTCGCCGAAAAAATGTTCAATGTTTTATTTGGCCTTAACTTGGTCTGTTTTAAAATTCGTTTTTAAAGTGTGATATATGAAAAACTATCTATTTGAAACGATCTCTCCAAAAAATATTTTTACGCAAATGAATTACATTTTTTGGGTCGACCAATACCTCAAAAACAAATTTGGGACAGCAAGCAACTTTTTGTAAAAATACGCAACCTAAAATTCATCACATTCGTCTCAATAGTGCCTAATCTAACCTAATAGTCGATTGTCACTACCTAAGCCTCATTATAATACCACTCTAAATCTAAAAATAATCCCATTCAGTTGCTATTGTTTGTAAATCTCTCATCAAATCTTATTCACCAGAACATATGTTTTTAACTAGAGAAAACAAGTAGTATCATTATTTATGAAATCTTGTCTTTAAAATCTTTCAAAAATTAAAACACAACATATGGATGTATGGATCTTGAACATATAAGAAAGAATATAGGAAAACCACAAAGAAAGATTCAAGATACTTACAAGAATGAAGAACAAGAAGTGAAATCACAAGATCTATACCCCAAAATAATAGATCTAGAAAAATCCCAAATAATAACCAAACCCTAATTTGTAGATCTTAAATAAAACCCTTAAATCAAAGAACCAATGCTTCAAAACACCTTAGATGTTCTTATAAATGAACTTGGAATGAGTGAATCTTGATAAAAATCAAAGATATGAAAACCCTAAAAGGGCGTGTTTGTGTCGTGGCCTAGAGAGCAAAGGAAGGGAAGAGAGAAATTTTTTGGAGACTATGAGAAAAGATGGAACCCTAAAATGAGAAGTGCTTAGTATTTATAGGACAAGAATGGTTTAGGGTTACATGGTTTTAAGTAACAAGTGACCAACACACACCAAAGGTGTGTGTGTATGGTTCGGCCGAACATAGCCACAAGGACCATTTGGTTCAAAAAATTTGATCAAGGTTCATGAATTAGGTCCTAAATTTTGAATTTCAAGTCAAATGTCCAAGTCAAAGTGTGTAAGCATGCATTTGTCTTGGCTTGGATGGATGAGTGTGCATGAAATGGACTTCCTCATGTGTCACTTTCATACACATGCATGGGAAGTTCAAGAAAAGATGCCTTTGATTAAATTTCAAGGCTTATGCTTGCATTTGGTTTGAGTTTAGGCATCCAATATATATCAAGAGGGAAGGATGAACGAAATTTTTGACTTTAGAATACGAGATGGATGATAACTAAAATTTACACGAAAAGATTTCGAGTTTCCGGGGTTCCGTTAGGTCAAAAACGCGAAAAAAGCAATTTAAACGGTAAAGCGTAAAAATAAATATCGGGAGTGATCGTAAACTACGAAACACTTAGAAAAGATAAAATAACTCATATAATATCTAAACTAACGAATATCCGATGCCGGAACGCGTCCGATGACGTTTTTCAGATTTACGGGGGTTTACTTCCCGGTAAACTGCCAGATTCATACGTAACGTATAAAAGTCAAAAATAATTGTCGGAAAAGTTTAAAATATTGACCTGAAAATTTCGGGGTGTGACACCACATACTTAAAAGCGTCATAAAACTTCAACATACTTTTGTAACACAAAAGTTTCACGATTTCAAAAGATGACATAAGTTTTTAAAAGTTAAAGAGTGCATCGAATTTAAAGAAAACACAGAATCCATCCTCATGATATCCCCGCAGCTTCCCTCCAGAAATCACACCTTAGGACCTGAAATTAAACATGCTAAAAGTCAACACAATGGTTGAGTGAATTCATAGGTTTATCAATAAAAGAGTGGACCACAAGATTTAAGTAATGGTAGACTATGTACGTATTCCATAGTTCAAAACATGTATTATTGCACTAAGCTCATGACACCGAAACCTTAACTGTCAGTGCCCCAAAATAAATATAGGGTGTCTGCCAAAACAGCCTACAAGTTCCTCAAAATGTTAAATGCACCATGATCAACTTATGACCAGAAATTCCAGGTGGGGATTGTCAGTCCCGATAGATCTATCCACAACACTTGCGCTCACTACATTAGCAATTAACGGTTCATGATAGGTAGGGACTTAGATAGTGGCAATACGGTAACTTAGGCAATAATATTCAGGCAACAATCTGGATAGCATACAATTTAAAACACTTGTGTCCATAGTAAAACAAACATGTAATTTCACCCCGTAGAGTTTGTAAAACAAGTAGATGGAAATGGGGCTATGAACTCACCTTAAGCAAATAGTAATATCGTCAATGAAAAGTAAGCACGGAAAACGAGGCGCGGAAACTCTAACCGCAACCTAAATTAATAATATGCTTTAGAATAATGAAAGCTAGTGTGCAATGATACAAATGCATTAATATCAGTCCTACATCTCCCATATAGGGGTGTTCATTCGGTCGGTTTACGGTTTAAAAGGTTTAATCGGTTTGGGTTATTCGGTTTTCAAAAATAATTTTAAACACCCGATACCCAAACCAAAGTTTACAAAACCAATCCAATCCAACCAAATAAGTAATCGGTTTATTCGGTTCGGTTCTCCGCAAAACCAAATAAGAATATAATGTATGAAAAGGGGAGCAATTTTCCAAATTATTACTGTAAAAATCACAAGCAAAATTCGATCTATGACAAAGCCGATAAACCATAAGATGATTATTGATTAACATAAAGTCATCAACATATTAATCCAGGTCAAATTGAAATCAAACAAAACATCATACTAAGTTCCAAACATAAGAACAAATCAAACCATCTTCAAATCCATATTCAAAGTACTAAGAAAACAAAACAGACTAGAATAAAAGAACCAACAATCATCTTATTGCTCCACCTCCAACAACACCACCTCCTTTTTTTTACAAGCTCTACAGCTGCATGAAAAAAAAACAACGGTTTGTGTTATATAATAATATAAAATTTTAGAGTATACATCAATAATTTAAGTAAGATAAAGAGATGTTAAATAGTAATGATAAAGTTACCTTCTTTAATGTTTTGCATCTCATCCTAATTTTCTGTGACGTCACGAAACCAACTTGGGTGCATATTAAACTTTCAACGTCAGGAGGAGCTAGAGAACTCCTTAATGCATCTAACATCCTTCCACTCATGCTAAACACATATTCAATAGCCATAACATCTCTAGCAAGCATTCCACCTTACCAAACAATTTTTAGCCTATAGTGATTCAAACTATGGTAGAAAGTAAAATAAACATCACCATTCTATTTCATAATAGATAGTTACATAACCATAAGATCCATTTCCTAATTCCAACTAGAATTCAAACAACAACAACGAATCCCATTTCAGCGTCTTGGGAGTTATTAAATAAAACTAAACCAGTTTAGTTTGAACAAAACTATGAATATAACAAGTATATCTACGCTAATAGAGCAAAAACAAATTCATAAGCTATTAACAAATTTCATAAGTATAAAACTTTTGATTGAAGGAGCATAATTAATAGCAATATGTCAAATATCTAATGAATTTATGAACTTGAAATAATAATGGTGAATCAGACTAGAATTAACAATCGTTGCATAGAACACATACCATAACCATAGTGAAGAGTTGAGATCGAAGCAACAATAGAAAAACCCAGAACCCACTTGCCAGATGCAATTGAAATTTTTGACTGATAGTGGTGTAGTGATTTGTGTATGCCAGGATGCCATTTTATATGTGGAGTCGTGAACAAAATCAGTGATTGATGATACCTTGATACGATATTAGGGTGCGTGATTTTGGTCGTGACAAAAGAAACTTGCAAGAAATAGAGTTCTAATTTTGGTTGTGATTGATGAGCCTTTTAATTTTTCCCCATTCCAAATTGTTGATTAATTTTTTCCCATATAAAAATAAAAACGCTTCTTTTCTTATGTTTCGGGTACTCGGATGAAAACGAACATTATAGTTTTAAACCCAAATCCGTTCCAAAAACCTGTTTTATAAATTCGGGTTATACCAATTTAATCCGAACCACATTAGATATAGATATTCCCAAACCACATATTCACCAATATCATTTGGGTCGGTTGGTTTTTTGGGTCAAACCATTTAATGAACACCCCTACTCCCATACACAGTTGCGCTCGAGTTTTATAAGTTAAGACGTGGATTTCGAAAAAGTAAAATATTTATCTTTACGTTTTCAAAAGTGACAATATTTACGAATTACCTATTTCACTAGCCGATAACTCCTTCATTACAGCACCTAGAAATACGAGTCTGGACTTTCTGGAAACTAGAAGTTACGTACTTTATAAAGTTAGTTTATTATATTTTCTAGTTCAGACTCTATCTGTCTTGAAAACAGTGTCAAGAAGGAGAGAGAGATAGATAGTAGAGGAGAGAGGGCTGTTTCTCCAGATTAGCCAAATTTCAGGATATTTCAGCATATTATTTTCACGAGGTCAGAGTTTTGGGGAACCATAACTCTCACGTATTAACACCTTTTGGGCGATTCCAGAGGCTGTGAAAAGCCACTTGCCCATACTATAATAAACTCAACTATGACATAATCTAGTTTTAATAATAACAGTCTCAAAACTGAGCTCCAAATATGCTACCCGCGTCTTTTTACTAGTTTTTGACAGCTAATCATAAAATTTCACAGATTTTCATTTAGCCGTATCTTACTCGTCCGATGTCGTTTTATTACGTGGATTCTATTTGCTAAAATTTACGTCACAAGGCCCTCTACAAATCCCACTATTGTCCCGACTCTCAAACCCAACCTAGAGTGGTTGTGTTTAGTTACCCATTTAACGATTAAAACAACTAGTTAGTGCAACGACCATTTTTCCAAATTTCATATCTCGTTCGTTTCTCAACCTTTTTGTGAAATTTCCAAGCTCCTAGCGATCTTAACCCCAAGCACATTCAATCAAATCCCACTAAAGTCCGACCTACTACCTAAGTCAAAGGGTTGTTTTAAAGATATAAGTCACCCCTCTCGTTTTGTGACTGTAGTTTTCACATAAAATCACAAATTTGTGAACTTATTTCCCGCTTTGTTATAAGGTGTTAGGGGCTGAAATTTTGCCCATAGAGAACAACTATCTTTATATACCTCGTGACTGAGTGGTAAACCCAGAAATTCATTAGACAAAATTGTATACGAGTTTAGTGACAATGAACCCGAAAGCATCAGTAAGTTGTTTATCTTTTGATTTTTAAGAATAAGACTACAAGACTATTATTGTATGGTCTAGGTTTCGAACATAATGTCTAGGTGATCATAGGATAACGTTTAGTAACAAGGTTTTAAGTTAGAATTCCATTTTAAGTTGTTTTAAAAAAAATGCGTATACATCAGGTAGTTGTATAACACCATTTGAAAAATGTCAAAACAATTCCAAGAGTTCTAGTTTTTCATTTATGGATTAATTCATAGTGATCTATGCTAGTGGTGTCGGAAGATAATTCTATGCAAAAACCATTTTGAAAAGGGTGAAACCAAAACATGCACACTACATCAGATAATGTATACATTTTCCATTCGAAAACTTGTTTTTAAGCAACGACAATTGTATGGGTGATGTAAGAAGGAGCTATGTCATATGTAGAGTGTATAAATAGTATGAAAAAGAGTGGTCTAATCTTACTTGAAGATGGAGATGATGAGTGAACTATAAACCCGAAAATCTTGCTAGAAAACCCTAACTTTCTTATATAACCCTTGCTAGAAATAATATAACTCGAGCTTCCAAAACACTTCCAACACTTTAGATAACAACCTAGATCACTTGTATGATTGATAAAATGAAAGTTTATGGTTTGTGTGTTTTTGGCTTGAGCCGTGGGTAAGAGAGCAAAAGAGAGAGAGATACTTGTGAAATTTTACTAAGGAAATGAGAGTGAGTGTGTATCTATTAGAATGCATGTGTTATATGTATCAAGAGTTAGTCAAGGATACTATTAGAGAGTCCAAGACTATCAAGACCAAAAAGGGGGGCGTTGGAACATGTAGAGTAAATTTAGGGAATAGTTGGTCAAGAATACTAGCTAAGTACTAAACCTTAATGAGTTCTAGGTTGGTACAAGTTCAAGTTGGGAAAATTGTGTGCTAAATGTCCCCATGGTCCTTGTGTTGCCAAATTTTAGGGAGGAAAAATGGATACAAAATATCTTGATATCTTAAAATGAAATTCCTATTAATACTTAGAAGTGATAAACGTGTAGTTTTAATCATAAAGTGTATACTTGTAAATTGTAAGTCTTGGTTGATTTCTTTTATGTTAAATTCAGCTAAGGTAATACATATGGGTGCATTTTTATAAAACTTTGAGCATTGGGTATAAAAATGGGTATTTGTTGAAGCGTAGACAAGTTTTGGTGGTTCCGTGAATGCCTAAATGTATTTAATTGCGAAACGTTTACGTAACCAATAAAAATAAATATAAAAAGTTGATTATTACTTTTGTAAAAATAATATATTGCTCGCTTGTCAAAAACTTTAATACACTTGGTGTCCGTTTACGTTGATTGTTGATTTTTAATTTACGCGATTTAACTTTAACATTTAAAATTAAAAGCAAACGCGTAAGAGAATAGAAATAAATAGTGAAATATATAATGTCGTAAAATGACCTGAAAATACGAAATGTTACACCTTTCTCCCAGCTTCCTCCATCTCCCAACTTCCTCCATTTCTGCTTCAGTTACGTCCGCTGCAAACCCATGGAAGCTTCTTCCGAAGCTTCGTTGTAGGGATTTCCTTGCAAAGCTGTTAGTTTCTGAAGCATCAGTACATGATTTATGGTCTTAAACCTAAAAATTTAGTTCAAATATATACTTGGGATTAACAATCTCTTTGATGATGTTACCATGGTGCACTGATGGCGAGTAGTCTCCTTCAGGGAGTTCAGGATAACAATGTAACGCTGCAAAAGTAATATCACATTCATAAAATTGAAACTATATAGTTAAGTTTATGTAACAAAAAGCAATAAGCATTCTGATCAGACTAGTTTTCTCAGAATCATTAGTGTTCGGGCATCCTAATTTTAGTCAAGCAACACAAACAGCCTACTAGTATCTACTAACAAAAAAGGGGAAATCTCATAGACAACCACAAATTTTCCTAACAATTGGAGCTTTATGACGACGAAATGAGTGTATGCTAGGTATGGCTACATAGTCAATGTTCTAATTGTGCAGAACATTGTCAAATAGATTAGTACCACCAAAATTAAAAATGTACATTGGCCTGCTTGTAAGATCTCTTTGCATCCAATCATTAAATGGGCCATAAACTTTGAAAGCATCATTTGAACTTAAGTGACTAAACCCTATTTTTTCCCATTTGCCACTTTAAGAACACAGTTAACACACTCCTTGTTTCTAACAAGTATTAGTTTCATAATCCATGATGATTTTACATATGAGAACTATATTAAGAAACAAAAGCGAAATGTGATACATACCAGCAAATATGAAGTAAGGGCGTCTCCTTAATCTAAAAACCGAAACAATTAGTAACATTGAAGGATAAAATCAATATATACATAGTAATAATTATCATCATATTGCCACTAGCTTTCGCGGCCTGATTCCGGTTCGCCTCATGTTCTGACTGAAAACTGTCCCTAGGTTGACGTGATTTCGCTCGTTTCTAAAGCACACATATCAATTACACATAATCAGTAAAAAATTAAACCCTAGGTATCAAATTATGGTTAAAAAAGCACTAACGAACTTTATATTACCTGATTGTCGGTATTCTGTTCTTCATCCACTATGCTGACAATTGCCTTCGCAACCTGATTCAGTTTCCAGTGCTGATTCGCTTCTAACTCATGATCTGCCTCAAAACCGATGATCATAATAAATTCTCAGCTTCGACAAACTCTTTCTTGTCCTCTTCTTCATCAACAATTTCTTCCTCATTGCACTGCATGTTAGAGGTTCATAACCCTTAGACTTAAAAAGAATATCACAAAAATTATTAAATAACAACGAAGTAATGGATCTGTATAAGCGTACCATCGACGTTAGGAATCGGTTCGTTTTGAACCGTTTTTTTGCAGGATCGGTTGATTTACTAGTTCCTTGTTGCATTTTTGTGTTTATTTCGTGATTTTCACGGTTAATTTGGGCAGATTTTTGAATTTTTGGTTAGGGTTTGACGTGTAGAGAGAGAATGTGTGTGATGTGTGTGTTTTTTTTGACTTGAAATGGGGGTAGTTGGGTTGGTTTACATATTTATATTTTTAGTCCTTCTGTCATGTTTCAAATTTTGGCAATAATGGTCCCTCTGTGTTTTTTATCATGGGATCAAATACTATATAATCAACGGCTGATAAGTGTCCCTTGGTATGTGGGTAAAAAGTGGTATGCAAAATAACTCAACTCCTTACTAAAAATCAAAGTTGCATTTGTTTAAATTTATCATAATATTCTTAGGGGGTGTTTACTAAAATAAGTGATTCTATATGGTGGTCTTAATTAGCTACTTATTGGGGAGAGGGAAACTTTAATGCTTCCCCCAACTAAGATGGATTAAAGGTTACGGTGATTTCCTCCCCACTAAGAAGAAAAAAAACACCCCATTAGTCTAAATTGAGGGCATCCACTATGGGAGGTCTATGAAAATGTTTAAACCTTATGAAAAGGTTTATCTTTTGTTTTAGTCATAGTGAGTTTGTAGTTTATATCTATGTGGTGTAAAGGGGTCTAAAATCCTAGACTTTTTCATAATTTAATGCATGTGTTATGGTTACACATTTCATATTATTGTAAAATGTTTATAAATAGTGGTATGAGGTTTATAGTATCAAAAGCTTTATATGTTTATAATTTGACATGTTATAAACCTATTGAAAAGCTTCATCATAATTGATGCTCTGATATTTACAAAAATAAAAGAAAACACTAATTAATTATTAAAGAGTAAAACTATCTTTTTTTGCTTTTGTAAAAAATCAAAGCAATAATTAATGCATTTTGTGTATAGAGTAGTACTAAAAATTTCTAACTACCTATATATTTAGAAAAAAAAAACCCAGAGTTAACCCGATCTAAACTCAATCATAAACCCCTGGAAAAAAACTCAAAAATATACCCTTTTAACTTGTTTGCAAAAGAGAGCTTAAAAAACTTTTCAGCCTTTTTACTTCCCCATAAACAAACAACCAATTTACAACGGTCGTCAATTCCTTCCCTCTTCTCAAACAAAAATTAAAAATATAAAATCCCTCCATTTTCCGCCTCATTCAAATACTCTTATTTTCACCCAAATTAATCAATTAGGGTTCCATCACAAATTACAAACAATCATAATGGAGATACTGCCTAACTTCAATCACGATCGTAATTCAAATCCTCGGTTTTTATGTCACACCACTCTCATTTTTCGGGGCTTATCGTCCTATCAAAAGCTTCCCAAAAAGCATATTAAGCTATCTGTTCTCAAATTAGACGGTTCATCCTTCTGTAAGCCTTTTATTGTAATTTCTATTTAATGGTTTTGATATGTTTCAGGTCTAATTTTGTGGTTTAATTGGTTTAGGTGTTGAGGTTTCGATGAATGCGACTGTTGCCGATGTTAAGTCTGCGTTAGAGGATTATTTTACCTTGTCTCCTAAAGACGACAGATACATTGTCTCCTGGTATGAATTTTTCTTTTTTGTTATTTGTGTCAACTGGTGTAGTTAGTAGAATTCACGCTTATTGAACTTCTGAAAAGCTAATAACCATAATTTTTTGGGCTTACGACCTTTTACTTGAGCTTATAACTTAAGTCATAAGCTCAAGTTGATAAACTCATAAGCCCTAAGGGGGGTATTTGTCTAAGCTTATTTTTCAGGCTTATGATAAATAAGCTCATAAGCTAAGGTTGAGTGTTTGGAGTAGCTTATGATAAGTAGGTAGAAAAAAAGGCTTAAAAATTATATACGCCCATAAGCCACAAAAATGGAGCTTCACAAAACCTCTTTAAATAATCTCACAAGCCTAAGCTTATAAGCTTATCCAACACCTCAACGGGCTTGTTTTTTATATATATGATAATAAGCTGATAAGCCCTTAATATTGTGCTTATTAACTTTTCAAAAGCTATATAAGCCATAAGCCGGAAAATAAGCTTGGACAAACACCTGTTAGTGAGTTAGTGTAAATTTTGAAGTAGATACAAAAGGAAATTAAGCTATCGGATAACTTGTAAAAGTGAATATGTGATTCATCAGACCTAAAGTACTAAACTGTTGCTCTAATGTGTAAGTGAAAGTGCATATGAATTACGCTTATATGCTGATAAACACTTGTAGTGAAGACCGATTGAGATACCACTTGTTTGCTGAGATCTAAAATATACATTAAATAGAACCAGAGTGTCCCTTTTGTCTTAGTGATTAAGAATTCAACCGAATTCAGGTAACATGTTACTCGGATAACATGCAATGATACCAAATTGTTATCTTCTGTTTTATTTTTACTCGGATAACATTCTGGCAGAAACTTGACGAGATCTGTTTGAATGTATAATTTTAGATAATATGCCAATTGACACATATTTTGAATGGACCGTTATGTCTGACATGAAGCTCATAATTTGTTTGGATGGGTCAGGTCACATGTATGGGGACATTTTTGTTTGTGCTACGAAGGCCAGAAGCTGCTTGATGATAAAATTTGTATACGAAGACTTGGAATCAAGGATGGTGATCAGGTTGTTATCTCATAGCCGACTCACATCCTTCTGATATTGTTAATATAAGATTCTGTCGCACTTATACCCAAAACCATACCTGATTTGAAATGTCAGTGTTTCAGTTCATATATGAAATTGATATGGTGGAAACGACCATTGATGCTAAAACACCTTTCCATCTTTCTTTCATAAGAAGATCATGCAATTTGTGCCAGTATTTACTAACAAAAAGTTGAGCTATAAGAGTATTGGTGGTTGCTTAATATAGTGTTTCATCTGATCCACAACACTAGAATAGAATTGGAGGCTGTATCCCAATCGAGTTTGACATCTTTAAGTGTGATTTAACAAGTCAACTGTCAACTATAGATGCTTGAGATATTTCTCTTTGAACTGCATTCATCAGCACCAATAAAGCATATCTTAGGAAAATAAACTTACAGAACAGTAAATTTAAACCAATAACCTCAGGAAAAATGGTAGTTGTTCAATATCTATCTGTAAGCAGAAGAAATACTAGTCAATTTCGCTTCCTTTATAGATGCCTAAGTTATTTGTTGCACACATGCCTTTTCACACTAGTTCATATATGGTCCCATGTCAACTTATTGTTCTCTGTAATTCAATCACTACTAGTTGTCTAATTCTGTGCGACTACAAATATGACAGACTAGACCCAAATATGACTCTTTCACATAACTGCAGTTAATTTGATTTAACTTTTTGACATTCAAAAAATGCAGATTAGATTTGTGCGCCATGTTACGATCAACTATCGACCAGCAAAACAACAAATCAAGGACCTAAACGATGAGTTGAGACTTCGTTCAGTGTATGAATCACTTCTCATTAGATTTCAAATACGCTTGTCTCTTTAATCCAGTTTTTCATGGAGAATGTTTCTTTTAGTCTTTTGGCACATTCAAGCTCCACACCCACACCTTAAAATACAAGCATGCCATAAACATCTCAAATATCCTAGATCTTGACTCCTGTATGCCGAGTAACATGAAAGCAGTTAGTCTGATTACACTCATGTTTGTTTAGGTCAAGTGCTCATGAAGATGGAGAATTTGTTGATGCCAGTAACTGTGATTCTGTTAAAGACCAACAAAGCAACATATTTCAGTGTGAATGTGAAGAAGATTCGGTATTCATTCATGGGTCAAAACTAACAAGCTTTTTGAGAGGTTGGTTATCATACCGAAAATTCCGTAACAGTAATGTATGATGGATGGATTTACACAAAGGGCACACACTTGGGAATTGGGATGCTCCAATATATTGTGAAATTGCATCCCGGTTACAATTTTTAGCAACTCTAACTTGATCTAGTTCGATGTAAAACTGTGTCCCCTCCCCTAGTGTTACTGCTTGTAGGATTAACTGTTTTTCTCTTAAAAGTGAGAACATGGGCCAACTTTGTCCAAATAAACAAAAATTGACTTTGTATTCAAGAATATCCCACCAACTTAGCTGCGTCTTTTCTGCATAACAGTTATGTATGATAGTCAATAACCTAATTCAGGTTTCTATATAATTGCCACTGAAAACGCGAATGTGCTTTTGTAATCTCACGTGAAACTTGATAGATTCACTCAGCTTCATACTTTTCGGCCCTGGGCATGGGCGGACCGGGCGACGGCCCAAGGCATCAAACAAAGAGGGGGCATCAAATTTTTTGTTGTTAACGGTATTTAGGCCTCAAATTCAATGATTTAATCTTTTTAAATGGTGTAATGTTTATTATAGTAGACATACATTTTGTTTGCCTGTGAACTAATAATTGAAGCCATAGTTGGGTACTTGGGTTCATATGAGGAAGATGAAATCCGAGAAGATAACCCGTAGTAGGACCACTTAAGGGCCTGTTTGGTAAGAGCTTTTTTGAAGCTTTTTTAGAGCTACAAGCTTTTTATTGTAAAAATTAAGCTTCAAAGAAGAAAAAAGCTCTGTTTGGTGACATTAAATTGAAGCTTTTGTTTTATAAAAAAGCTCCAATTTTAATAGCTAGTAAGGAAAGCGTTTCATTTCGTCAAAGCTTTTTGTTTTTTAAATTACTTAGGCTAGACGGAGTAAGGGCAAAGTCACCGAACCAAAGGCCAATCACCATGGTGAGTCCTACGTCGTGTGTATCCACTCACGCGCGAGTGGGTGTGTATTCGGTGAGTGACTCACCGAATGTGAGTTGTGGCAAGTTGGGCCCCACCTGTTTTTTAACCGTTGCATATATAAAAAAAACCTTTTTTTTTGAAAACCCATTTTTTACCTATAAATACCCACTACTTTACTTATTTTTATACACAACTATCTCAATTTATATAAACTCTCTAAACTTCACAATCTTCATTTTATTTTCAAAAAACATGTCTAACCAAAATACTCCCCGACCCAACAAACGTCACCAAGAATCCCCAACCGGAGCAATCCGCCGACACCGGGCGACACGTTTACGCTCTGAAACCCATCACCGAACCCAAACTTATTATGGCCACAATCATACTATCAGCAACCTTACCCAGACCAACCATACTCAAAAACCCGGCACCGACACCGGAATAATACGGGTTTCACGGTTACGGGTCACAACCAAACGGGTTTCATGATTACTCGTCCCAACATTCCTCGTTTCCATTTAGCCACCAAGACTACGTCTCACAAACCTAAATTGGTGGTTCGTCATCACAACCACGTACGGATCCACCCATGTCTCCGATTAATGCATTTTCGCTGAGAGACTTGTACTCGCCTCAATTTTCGGAGTCTTTTCAAGAAAACACCGGTTATTGGCAACAACACAATCCTCATGAATCTCCGGTTGAAGAAGTCGCGACCTCACCAACGAAGAACAAGAAAAAGGCGACCCGTAATCGCCAAAAGAAGATGAGTCAAAGCGCCGATGCACCCCGACAGACTCTGTGGACAACAGAGGAAGAAATTGCATTGTGTAAAGGTTGGCTTGCCGTTTCTGAAAACAGCAGGGATGGTAACGCGAAGAAACAATCTGGCTTTTGGGTTGAGGTTTTGGAGTACGTAGAGAGCAAAACAAAACAGCACGGTCGTCGAACGTACGATATGGTGATAGGAAAATGGAAGACGGTGCGGGCGTCTGTGATTCGGTTTTGTGGAATTTACAATAACGTCATGCGTATGGCGCAGGAGAGTGGAGCCGGAGACAAGATTACGTTCAAAGGGCAATGATTCACTATGAAATTGATACCGGAGTTGCCTTTAAACTTCGTCATTGTTGGGATATTTAAAAGATCGTCCGAAATGGCAAGAAATAGCACTTCCAAAATTTTCAACAGGGTCTGGGGGTAGCAAGAGACACAAGTCATTTGGTTCTAGTTCGTTCAACACACAATATGGGGAACAAAGTATTAATTTGAATACTATTGTTGACAACAGCGATGAAGATGAGGTGCGGGAAATTGGGACAAAGCGAGAGCTGCTGCGAGGAAAAAGAAAGGGTCAAAATCGGGGTCCACGTCAAATGTAAATGAGGATGCATTGACTAAGTTGATGGTAACCAAGATGACAGCTCAGGAGAAAGAAGAACGCTTAACGTTTTTAGATATCAAAATGAGGGAGGTGGAATGTCGTGAACGAGAGCTTGAACAACAAGACATGAGGTTCTATCTCTAGCCATACGATCACTTGACCGGGGACCAGCGAAAGGCAATGGATGAAATAAGGGCAAAGATCAAGGCGAAGTATAATTTGCAGTATTAGTTTACATTTAAGTTTTTTATTTATCTATGTATCGTATCGTTTTTATTTTTCTATGTATCGTTCAAGTTTTTAATCTACGAATAAAAGTTTTTAATTTAGTTTACGTTTTTATTAATTTTGTACGTTTACGTTTACGTTTTTTATTTATGAATGAAAATAATTAAATAAAAAAATAATGTGTATGGTGAGTGGGGTGGGTAAGGTGAGCTGTTATTAAGTGTGTTTGGTGAGTGGTAAAGTTAAAGAGAAAAAGCTGATGTGAGGCTGACATGTCCGATGAATGAATGCTTACCACTCCATGTAGCCTTATATGCCCTCGTATTATATGCACAAATTTAACACTTCCAAGATAATAAAAGATTTGCAATAGATGGGCTGAACTTATCCACTAATATAAAAAGGCATATATATTTGTGCTCGTCTATAAAGTTATTTACATTATGCATGTTTGGTGAAATAAGTTATAATTATTAGTTGATATATTTGATTGGCTTCCTTTTAAAATTAGTTGATTTATTTTTAGATAATTTGTCATTATAGTTATCTTGATTTGTCATCGTAGTTATCTGAGGCTCAAGCTCATCCCTGTAATCTATATATACTTTGTATTTTATAAGAAATAAATTAAAGAAATCATTATCCTCCAACATGGTAATCCGAGCAAAACGCTAATAACTTTTTTCTTTTCTTTTCTTCTCTTCGTCTGTTCCGCTGCGCCATCACCCCTGCTGTGTATTCTTCTTAATAAATCAGCCATCTATTGTTGACTTTTTGGTGAAAACCAAAAGCAAATATATAGCAGTGCTTGCATGCTGACTTTCTGGTGGAAAACAAAAGCAAGTATATCAATCGCTTGCATTAAATTGGTATTGTCGTCTTGCAGTATTGCGCTATTCTTCTCTTTATTTTTACTTCAGATTCATCAAGTGTGAATTATTAAATAATTGTTGCTATCTACCCACCAGTCCGGTTATTTAGTTGGATATCCGTCAACAAAGCCGGTTATTTAATATGCGTATTGTCGAAATAAATCAAAGAAGGTATATCACATCATTTTATTTCAATATGTTCACTTGTACCCTAGTTTAATATGTGGCTCACATGACTAATGTTGCTCAACAGTTTACACCACAAATGCATTACAGATTGTTGCATCCCGGTCAAGGTATACTATAACAACCCACAATTTT